>CM043719.1:9362721-9461569 GCA_023969325.1 Oryzias curvinotus
CGGTAACGAACAACATGTTATTTTGGATTTTCTGAGAGGATTTTAATTGATGCAAACTATTGCAAGGAATTAAGAAGGAATTTATGTTTTGGTAAAAGAAACTTATTTTTATTTAGAGAGATGCCAGTTACCGTGTTCACGGTAATTTGTATAATTTCTTTACAAGGTATTTCGTCCATCCATCCATCCATGCATCCATGCAAACCCACTGTATCACTTTTGGGGTCAAGGGGTAGCTGAAGCCAACCCAGCTACTGTTGTGCAAAGACCCTGAACAGGTTGCCAGTCTATTTCAGGACCACACCACTAAACAATAACACTCACATGCATAGCTAGGGACAATTTAGAAATACCAGCTAATATGAAGCATGTTTTTGGACTGTTGGAGGAAACAGGACAGCATGGAGAAAACCCACCCAAGCACTAGGAGAACATGGAAACTCTACACAGAGAGAACCCAGCTGGGATTTGAATTGGGGCCTTCTTGCTATGAGACTAGAGTCCTAATGTAGTATTTTAGTAAGTGCTTAAAGACCAACTACGATGAAAATTGTAGTTTCTTTCTGATGATAGAGGACATGTATGAAGAAAATTGAGCTTAAATGACATTTCTGAGTACGTCTTGATTCAAATTAATGTTCATCAGGAGCAGACGAAAAGATGCGGTCAGAAATTGCTTTGACTCAAGAGTTATTACTCTGCACCATGGGTCCTGCCCACAACTCAGAGGTAAAATTCTGATGAACTCCTGCGGCCCTGCAGAAACTTTTTATTTTGATTTTGGCTAAAAATAGCATAATCATAGTTAAAAGACCACTGGGAACACTTGGAAAATAATCAATAGATGATCATGAATGAAACCGTTCACTGAGCCTTCTCCATTGTGTGTTTGCTTATATTTTTAATGAAATATCCCACATTTTTAAAACATTTTCTAACAGACATTTAGTTTCCTATTCCTTACATCACGTGTTGTAATTCGAAAATACTGGTAGCTGCCACATCCAAAAGGAGGATGACATTATGTAATAGTTGTAAATAGAATGTTGATGCTCCTTAAGTGTTCTAGTCTATTGCTGTGGTCAAAAGGAAGGAGGTGAACCAAGAAGCTCTACTCTGTGATTGAGCCAACCGGCTCACTGGTTCTCAGTTTGGTCTTGAGAGACAGTGGTGGAAATACTCAGAGTTTCAGAGAATACAGAACAGCGGTTGTAAAAAGTGAATTTGAATGCTGCAGCTTTAGAAATTGTATGTTTTTTTAATCTCTTAGTTTTTCGTTTCTTGTCTTTTTGCTTTGGGTATGTTTTTCTGTTTATTCTGCTGTGAAAGCGTCGACAATTTCAAATTTCCCTCATTATTGGAAGGATTAATGTCTGCTTTTTGAACTCCTGTCCTCCTCCCATCCTTGTCATCCGACCCCATTCCCCTCTCTCCTGGGGGGTCCGTTCCTGCCCTCTTCTGTGCTTGTTGTGGCTGAGTTTCCCAGATGAAGCCGGATAAGCTGTGTCCTTTCGGGCCCTGCTGTGCCTTTGCTCATTGTTCCCGTCTTGAGCAAACAACGCTTATTTTTGTTGGGTTTCTCTGGGTAATTGAGGAAAAAAACTAAATAAGAAGTATCTGGTCATCTCCTATAATGAGACTTTAAAATGCTCTATAAATACACAAATCATGGCTCAGTTTTTTTACAGCTGACCAAATAATCAAAAAAGTTTAGTTTATTTAAGGTTTTTTTTAAATAGTCTTTTTTTAAAACTTGTTATGTATTGCATTTGCAAAGTGAGTATAAGGTGCGTGCTCGCATTTCACATTCATTAGTTGTCATGGTGACATCAGTGCTGGATAAAGTTAATTGGTGTGTCTTAGAGAGTTCCCATTGCAGCAGATGTTTCCCGAAGCATAACAAATGTCAATTAAAATAAAGGTGATAAAGTAGTTTAAATCTACCAGGACAGGCAAAGGCTGGTCCACTTTTTTTAAAGTCCCACTCCGATCATATTTTGATCTATTTTCAGCTTTCCCAGTGGTCTTTCAAATTTTGATTATGATGTTTTTAGCTAATATAAAAAAATCTGTGTTGTTTTCTACAACATAGTTTCTGCAGAGCTGCAGTAGTTTAGTAGAAATTCACCTGTGAGTTGTGGGCGGGACTGTTGACGTGTAGTAAGCCCGCCCTGACATCCCATCATCCCTTTGTTAACACTATGTCCTGCTCCCTTACAGACCCTAAAAAGCCCAATCTAACATTACAGATGCCACAAAAATGGCGACCAATGTTGGAGTTATCCAGCCGGACAGTTTTGAACCGTATCTAGTCGTCTACAAGTGAATGGATCAGAATGCAGCGGCGCAGGGAGCATGTAGCCTGTGGTTAATAATTTATCGCAATAAATACAAACTTTTTTAAACCGACTTTTCATCTGCTCCTCATTCACAATGATTTAAATAAAGAAATACTCAGAAATGCAATTTTTTAGCTTTATTTTCTTTTATATGTCTTTGTCAGAAGAAAAATGCCCCCAAAATAGAAAAAAAACCACAGTATTCATGAGAGAGGTCCATTAAGTCCCAACAGTTTTTCTGTCCACATACTGAGGTGAGGAGCTGGAGCAGCAGACATGAACACATCCTTCCAAGGCTGGCTCCAAATGACCAAAAACAACAATTCGGATGAAACCAGACTTGGTTTTTGTATGTCTAAAGCAAAGCTAACATGCTCAGGATCCCTTGTGAATTTGATTCTCTGGTCGAAGACCCCTGTCAGCCCCCTCCCAACCCCCCTCCAGGGCAGAGTCAATCAGAGCCTGCTTTTAAGGTCTTCACCGATCGATCTGTGCTTCACAGAATCTGACAACTGCAGTGACAGAGCCTGTCTGGGCTCACATCCCCTTTCCCCTGAGACTTTCCAACAGGTCAGCCGTCAAGCTGCCAGAGCGTTTTCTGAGGTATGAGGGCAGAATAAGGCTTCACATGTAGCGAGCTTCGTCGTGGCTTTATGGAGGTTTCTCCTTGGCGGGGCGGGTGGGGAGGGGGGTGCCCATTGTACTCTTGTGTAGTGCTGTGCGCGCTGTACTTTCCTCACACTGAACGATCCGTCACAGGATGAACAGTGACAGCATCCATAAACAATCTGAATCCACACGGCAACGCTTTCACTAAAGATGATTACAGAGCAGCAGAGTTTTTTCTCCAACATGACAGACTGCAGAATCATACTTCTGTGCAGCTGTATTTACTCTTCTAACCAGTAATTAGGCTGACAATCAATCTTTGAACAATCCTTATGATTCTTTTATTGATCAGAGTAAAGAGGAAAAGGATCTGGCAAACATAGGCCCACGCCCCAGACTACTGCAAATAATCAAACAATCTCCCAGATTTATTACACCTGCACCAGGCTGCTCCTCTACTATAATGAAACCACTGTTTGAGGAGAAGATCTGCCAACGAAAGGATTTTAATATAGACTGTAATGAGGATGACTCTCATCTGCTTGTCTTTATCGCAAACAGTCCATTTTCTGGCACTGAGCCGGCAGATGAACCTGACACAGGAGCTCGTTTTCGGAATGCCCCGCCTGGAGCAGAGAGAGCGTGGAGGCTGAACAGAGATGGTTAAGCTGGCTTTTCACTAAGTGACCGGTAATTATGCAACCGGAAGAAGCCACAGACTCACTTTCCTGACTTTCCAGTAAAAGCCTAATCACTGATATTGTTTTTATGCTGTTAGTCAGAAGCAGAGAAAGGAGGGAAGATTTAAAGGCCCTCTCTGATGAAACCACGTTTTGGTGTTTTTAACATGTTCTTGTGGCTTTTTTGATGATGGAGGACATGCATCAGGAAACTTGAGCTTAAATTCCATTTCTTAATATTTCTTTCTTCAGTTCGTTGTAAATTAGGAGCAGATGAAAAAATGCCATTTGAAAAGATTTTATTTGTTACGTAGAAAATACGCTGGTCGGGCCACAAGCTCCCTGCTCTGCTCCATTCTGATGCATCCACATCTAGTTGACTAGATCCATGTATGTCTTTGTTTTCCTTGTCTGCGCTGACATCCACCCATCATCTTCCGCTCTTCTAGGACCGGGTCAGGGGGGCAGCAGTCTAAGCAAAGATGTCCAGACTTCCCTCTCCCCGGCCACTTCGTCCAGCTCCTCTGGGGGGACCCCGAGGCATTCCAACTGAGAGCGGTGGTCTCTGCAGCGTGTCCTCTATCTCCACCCAGTGGGACATTCCAAGAACATCTCCCCAGGGAGGCGTCCAGGAGGCATCCGTACCAGATGCCCGAGCCACCTCAACTGGTTTCTCTCGATGTGGAGGAAGGAGCGGCTCTACTCCGAGCTCTCTCACCCTCTCTCTAAGGGAGCGCCCAGCCACCCTGGAGGAAGCTCATTTCAGCCACCTGTATTCGGGACCTCGTTCTTTTGGCCATAAGCCAGAGCTCATGACCGTAGATGAGGATTGAAAAGAAGATCAACTGGTAAATTGAGAGCTTCGCTTCCTTTACGAAGCAGAAAGCAAAGAAGCTGACATCTGGCTCAAAACTGTACGGCTGGATAGCTCTAATATTGCTCACCATTTTTGTTAACCTGTAATGTTAGGTTAGTGGTATGAGGGGTTGTAAGCTAGCGGGAGAGTGTGTAAACAGAGTGCTCTCAGTGAAAGGAAGGGAAAGGGGGCAGGGTTGCTCCACACCAACAGCCCCACCCACAACTTGGAGGCAAATTTCTGATAAACTACTGCTGCTCTGCAGAAACTGTCAAAAGGTGATCTGAGTGGGAAGTGCGGGTTTATGTATTATTGAAATTTAACAGAAATTGAGCCACAGGAGCTAATAGTTTATCTTTAAATCACAATTGAAATGTTGTTGTAATCTGGAAGGAGGCAATTGTTGTTGTAAAATCTGTATACAACTTTTGGAATTTAAAATCTCCTTTCAAAACATGTGAGCAGCCCTTAAGGACCCACTCCAATCGTCTTTTGTTCTGCTCTAAGTGTTCCTAGTGGTCTTTTAGTTATGATTATGATGTTTTAAACCAAAATAAAATACAAAACCTGAGTCGTTTACGAGCACATAGTTTCTGCAGAGCAGCGATCGTTCATCAGAAATTTGCCTGAGTTGCGGGAAGGACTTTTGGCGCAGTGCAAGTCTGTCTCCACTCCCCATCATCCCTTTGTTTTCACTCTCTGCTGCTCGCCTACAGCCCCTCACGAGCCCAATCTAACATTACAGATGCAACAAAAATGGCGAGCTATGTTGGAGCGATCCAGCTGTACAGTTTAACATCCAGATTCCATCTCAGACAAGGAAAACAAAGACGTCCATGGATCCATTTGTCTGACAGTGGATGCATCAGAATGGAGCGAGCAGAAGCTTATGACCTGCTACGTCAGCATATTCTCATCTGCTCCTGATTCACATGAATAAAAAAATATATTCACTAGAATAACGGTTGGACTTTTCAAGCCTAATTGTTGCATGTTTAGATTTCCGTTCCTTTCCAGTGCAGTGAGTAGAATGAGAGGCACGTGGCCTGTGGGTTAAGCTTTTTATTTATCTTTTTCTTCCTTCATTCCTTATTTTTACAACCATCTAGTGAATATTGTCATCTATTTTAGGATCAGGGCCAATGGCAAATTTTTTATTAGCTTATTTAGAGGGAAAATGTGAAGTTTATGGGTTTGAACATTTGTTTTACTACGTTCTGCTGTGAAAAAAAAAATTATTAATTTAGGTTTGCTTCTATTTATCATAGCCTAACATTTCCCAGACAAAGGATTATAGCTGACAGTGACTTTCTCTCATAGGATGCAAACTGGAAGCTGTGCTTACATGTGCTTTTGCAGCTCTTACTGTAACAGCACTCACACACATCTATACACGCTTACAACAGTAATCCCTATGGAAGAAGAAAATTCTCCAGAAGAGGGGAAAAAAACTCAGGAAGGAAATAGAAGCATTCTTGGAAACATCAGCTGAAGTTTTTTCTAACCTCAGTTAAATATCACAGATGTCCACAGTTGCAATAAAGATGTTTGTGGACTTTTCTAAAAGTTTTCAGCTGTGCTGTATCTGCCCACTTTAAACCCACATTTCCCACTTTTTTAAGAGTTTTGTTGTAAAAACTTTAGTTTGAAAAAACTAAAGACTGTTGCACTTTTAGTGAAAAAAGTTTACCTGTTTAATTTTATAAAGAATTACAGAAAACAACTATTTAAGGAGGAAACTAATAATGCTGAAGTCTGTGATTATTCCAGAAACCAAATCTTCTTACTGCATTCTTGATATTTGCAAATAATCACACTCTGCAGCTAAGCCTTTTGTATGAGGGGCTCACAGCTTTCAAGGCTAAATCATAGGAATGAACCTCTATAAAGGGATTTTTGTGAGCCAATATGTCCTGAGCTCAACTTCTATGTACAGTTAAATTGTTTGATGTTTAAGAACGTCTTTATAAGGCTTTTTTAGCATTAACTAAACATAAAATTTATGAAACAGTTAAAAAAGTAGCTGAGAAGGCTTTATAGGGTTTTATTTGTTCAACATTAAACACATGACTAATATTATAGATGCATATAAGGAATATTTGAAGGCACCTTTAAAAGATTTGGCTCATTCAGTTTTAAAACTAGTGATCACTCATCAAACATGTGCCTTTAAATAGTAAATGTACACTTTCACCAAATGATGCTAGTTTATTTGGTCTGAAGACAATCGCTGTGTGCTTTTCACCAGTTTATGCTCTGTGGGACTCTCGTGCCCTCAGCCTTACACAAGGGGAGGGTTACTCAAAGTTCAATGAGCGGCACTTTAAAAAATAGGAACTATCGATCTATCTGCTCGTTCAATAATTCTATTATCACTGACAAAGCTGGGTCTATTTTTGGAAGTTATCATCACCTGTGCCTTTTTGTACTTGGAACACACTAAACAGAACTGAAGGAGACTCACAGGCTCTGTTTCTGACTATAATTACGTATAATTGAGCATGCTGGAAAAAAAACCCTCTCCAAATGGCAACTCGTTCAGAATTAGCCCGCTGGCACGCAATAAATGATTGCACAGGCAAATCTGTAATCCTGCCGGGCTTAATGAGTTCCTAAACTGGTTATTAAGGGAGAAAGTAAGCTTGGTAATTGTCAGACATCGGCTCCATGAACTGAGAGCAGAGAGCAGAACACAAGAACAACATGTGCAGGATTGACTGTGCATATAAAGCAAGTTAGTTAAATAAACATGTGTATAAATCCAGAGGGAACGCTCTGGAACATGGTTTCCATTACAGAGATGACAGGTGTGTGGGTGGTGCATCTGCAGAGCCATTACCCCACATTACTGTCACCAAAAGAGAAATACCTACAGTGGGGGGGTTAATACTGTGGAGATACATAAAGGAGATAACTCTGATGACCTGAAAGCAGAGGCTCTCAACGTCACACTGTCAGATGTGAAGCAGAGCCTGGTGTGGAAGTGGAAGGAGAACATCACAAGTTTGAGAAAGGTCTCTGGCCTGTGATCCCTACCGGATAGCCTTCTGTTTTCTTCTGGCACCACTTCAGTAAAGCGTTTCTCTTAGATCCTCCGTACTCCCGCGCCAGTGCAGCAAGGGGTCTTTTCTTTCCACACTGTCACCAGGGAGACATGAACCGCAATCAGGGGAGGGCAGAGGGAGGGACAGCGTGTCACTTACAGTACAACGTGTTCAGCTCGTCTGCAGTAAGTGAACGTGGTGAAGGCTGTCATTGCCACAAACACTCATCTGAGAAGAAAGAGTCTGATGGATTAAGTTTCCGTTCTAGTTCTCACATTAAAATCTGTCTTCTTTCTGTTATGTCCCAGAGCAAATATCTTCCTGAAGACAGTCATATAATGAAAAAGGTGAACAACTCATGCCTATAATTAATCGTATATGCAACTTATTTGGTGTTAAATTAAATTCAAAGTCCCGCTTTGATCATCCTATGATCTATTGTAAACATTAAGTGGTCTTTTAATACGATTATGCCGTTTTCAGCCAGAATCAACAAACTGGTGAGGTTTTTTAGGACATAGGGTGTGTTCAGATTCCTTCCCTAATCCAAAACTACTAAAAAAAACTACAATGTGCAGAACTATCCAGTGCCCTGGATTTTAAAAGCAATTCAGACACCATGTTCACTACTTTTAGTTTAACAGTAAATATGAGATCACAAATTTGCCAAGTAAAAACTGAATAAATACGAAAATTTTATGAAGACTATTTATGAATTCAGTGTGCTCTTTTATGAAAAAAAAAATCATTTTCTTTCATGTGAAAAATTGTTCAAATGTAAATCTAGTGAGGATTGATGCACACTGGTTTTGCACAGACTTCTGGGAAATGTTTAAGGCACTCAATTTAGGAATTGTAGATTTGGTGAACGCTCTATATAGTGCACTATGTAGTGAGTAGTGAAGGAATTTGGACACAACTGTAGTTTCTGTAGAGCAGCAATAGTTCGCGGGACCGTTGACACAGAGCAACCCCGCCCCATTTTTCTCCTTGCAAGAGCACAAAGTAGGGAGCTTGTGGCCTGCCCAGTGTATTTTCCACTTCACACATATGATCTTTTTTTGTCTGATCCTGATTCATAACAATTTGTATAAAGAAACACTTACAAATGCAATTTTAAACCTCAGGATTCTTGGAAGATGCTGGTAGCAGCAACCCTCCCACCTACAGTTCATAAGAGGGTTTTTTCAAAACAAAAATACATCAAATTTGAATGTATGAAGATCTGCGCCTGTGTATTTCTGTCACAAAATACCCCGTTGCCCTTGTTTGCTGTGCCACAGTCTCAGCCAATAAAAATTGAAGGAATTCCAGTAAAGGCAAACCCCCGTTATTTCCCCAGTATACAGCAGTGACAGTGAAGATTGATAGGTATGTTTTTAGGTGTTGCGTTTCTGTACGTGAATGAGCAGAATGTATAGTTGCAAAAACAATGAATGTGACAAACGTATTGAGATACTTTGAGGAATTGGAAACTAAAAAAAGATTACAATTTTTCAGAGTAAAAAATAATGAGGTGGATGATCTTTCTTACCAGGAAGATGTCAGAAGGATGTTGTTTTTGTGTCGTTTTGACTCTTTATTTTATCTATACATTTTTTTATCTCTGTTGTAAAACATGAAAACAGTATTTGTGAATTTTGCACTAAAATGTATTAATCAGAATTGTGCTTTTTCTACAGTTTAAGGTTACCTATAAAATTATTGATTAGTAAAAGGAACATTATCTGTAAAAAGAAAAAGAAGCTGAGGATATACTAAGAAAATGAATATCAACCATTGCAACAAAAAGCTGTTTTAAAGATAAGCTATTCCAGCAAATTTAAAGTACCTCAAAATGCTAACCAGGCCCAGGACTATCAAGGGTTAAGCTTATTTTTTCAATGTTATCCATCATTAGAAAGACATGTTAAAAACAACAAAAACATTTTTTTTAATCAAAGTGGGTATACAAAACAACATCTTAAAGTAAAATCTGGAAATCATTAAACTTTGATAACGCCTCAGATTTCTCTGTATTGGCAGCTCTTTACTGCTGTGAATGTTTTTTATGTAAGAAATTTCACATTTGCTTTGTAGTTCAGTTTGTTTGTTTTAAAGTTCAGATTTGGTTCATGATTACACTGGAGAGCGGCCAGCCTTTTACAGTGTCTGGAATAAAGAGGTTCTCTGTCATTCCGCGATCTGGAACTACAAATGTTTACAGAGATGAAATGAAACTGGTAAGCAGTGACTGTCAAATGCGTTGCTGCAATACCAGTTTGTGGTTAAAATTCAGGCCATGGGAAGGCCATGAGACACGCTCGCTGTGCTGAGGACAGTAAACATTTCACACGTCACCACAGCACTGCTGCTGAATCCATTATTTCTCTGCTATTTTTAAAGCACTGGCGTTTTAGCATTAGTCAAACAGATACTCTAAACATGTTAACGGTGTTAGTGTTGTAAAATTCACATCAGTGGTAGCAGGTTTTTTGCTGTTTGGGATTCTGTAAACACAGAAGATGAGGAGCTGTGTGCCAAGTCGCAGCACAACCTCGGATGAAGCCCAGTTGGACGGACACGTTTCTACACTAACCGATCTTCCATGTGACTTTTTGTTGATGCTGAGGATGTTTTTCCATTTTGACACACCCACACTTGAGCTGATCGTCTTGCTTCCTAAATAATGCAGCTTTTCTGCTTGAATTAGATCCTGTTAGTTTGCACTCTGTAAATTAAAATGTCATCTAAAAGTGTGATTTACTTTTTCAATAAATCATTAAAAAGAGGTAAAAATCATGTTTAAGCTTCCTTAAACAGATTTATTGTGAAGTTCTTTGTTTCCATTTTTTAACAGGATTTACAGCTACACAAAACTTCAACATTCTGAATCCTATAGAATAAAACTATAATCTTAAACCAATTAAAAAATATTTTTTAACGCAGGAATGTTGGACTGTTGAGGAATGAACACCCAATCTTTGGTCAAAGCTTCTTTATTAATGAATCACTGCATCGATGTGGCACAGAGGTCTGTGGTTCTACTGAGGTCTTTATGGTTTGATAGAAGCTTTTAGCTCATTTGCATTTTTTGCTTGGATGTTTCTCATCTTCCTCGTCACAATACTCCACTGATTTCTTGTGGGGCTCAGGACAGTTCCGTTCAGTCAGTCACAGAAGTATCATGATCTTTCTGTGAGGAATTGGGACTTTGGAGGTGTAGACCAGGGGTCTGCAACCTTTATCGCTAAAAGAACCATTTGGGCTGGTTTCTTATGATCAAAACACATCGTTTTAAAAAACTACATTCGAAAAAAAAAATAGTTTTTATACTTTTGAGACCATAACGCTATTCATTTATAAAATTTAGCTTTTAGATAGTACCTATGATTAAACTTTAACAGTGCTGTGTTTTTGTAAATAAAACCATTTTAATCTATTTTATTTTTGACAGCAGCAAATGCATATTTCATTCAAAAAAAATACACTCTTGTGTTAAAGATCCACTTCAATGAAAATGGGGATTTTGTTATATTTAACACGTTTGTAGCATTTTGCTGATGATGGAAGACATATATAAGGAAAATTCTGATTGAAATTTAATTTCTGAGCATTTCTTTATTCAAATCGTTGTGAATCAGGAACAGACAAAAACAATGTTGTATGAAAAATCTTGTAGTTTTTGCGTACAAATTATAATTGGCAGGTCACACGCTCCCTGCTCTGCTCCATTCTGATTCATTCACTTGTAGACGACTAGATCCATGGACGTCTTTGCTTTCCTTATCTGAGCTCCAATATTGCTTGACCATTTTGTTGCATCTGTAATGTTAGGTTGGGGCTGTGAGGGGCTGTAAGCTAGTGAGAGAGAGAATAAACAGGGGTTGATGGGAAATGAGCTCAGACTTAAATCACAACTCAGAGGGGAATTTCTAATGAACTCCTGCCACTCTGCAAAGACTGTGCCTCAAAGATGACAATTTTTTTTAAATTTTGATTAAAAACAACATATTTATAATTAAAAGGGTACTGGGAACACTTTGTAAATAGATTAAAAGACGATCTGAGGGATTCTTTAAAGATCCTTGTGCTGCAGCAGATTTACTTGAATTAAAAATGCAAGAAAGTCAAACAAGGCTTTTCGATTATTATGACTTTTGAGTGCCACCATCCTTTTCTCCATTTGCAAATATAAAGATAACAACGATGGTGTAGAATCCAGTTTTTTTTTTGTAAATCTATCCATGTAAAAGACATGATCCACTTCAAGAACTGTACCTCTGAAAAGCAACTAGACACTGTATAGAAGATAGAAATATGAGCTTTAAACGTATTCTAGTAATAAATCACTTTGACAGTAGATTCAACTTTTACCAGGATGTTTCTCAGTTATCTGGCAAGTTAAAAATCTAAAAGATAAATAACATAAATTAATTAACTAAAACTAATTAACGTAAATTACAGACACATTATTAATCAAACTGTTGGCATTTATCTTAAAAGCCAAAGAGCCATAATGGAGGAATTAAAGGGCCTCAGGTTGCAGTCCTCTGGTGCCAGGTCCTGCTGGAAAGTGGAATAAACAGGATAGGTAGCATGAGATGCTCTAAAACTTTCTTGCAGACGTCTGAGCTGTTGTTAGGTCTGAAAGAACACAAAGGACTAACACCAGCAGACGACGACTGGAAACACTTGACTGTGAGCTTCAAGAAGCTTAAATCTGTGTCACTTTTCTTCTTCCACACGTTGAGACTTTGATTTTGAACAGCAAAGTAGAATGTTTGACTGTAGCTCTCTCTCAATCAATGGGTAAAGGTAGAAGTATAACAATCCGGGGATCATGGAAGACACTTTCACCAAAGATGTCCTAAATTAAAAAAAAAAAACATAAAAAAATAAAAAAAAAACCTATAAGTGTAAGACTGTTCTTAATACCTAAATGTGGCATAAATGTAAAAACTGAAGTTCAGAAGTGTGGTATCTCTCAACTCCAGCAGCAGTCCACTTCTCGTCGTTCTGAGATTTAGACAAATAAATAAACTTTTTTTTACGTCGACTGGTTTGAATCAAACCAAACTCTTTGACGATGCTGTTATTTTTCTGACATGCACCTGTGTATGCATGCTGCATTTTCAGTTGACGGAGAGTCAGTAGGCCGCTCACCTAAGCTTGCTGTTAGCCCTGCTGTAGATGAACGGCGCTGTGCGGCTGCTGAGCAAGGCAGGGGCTTTGATGACTGACTCCAGAGAGGGACTTTTCCTCATTAGGCTACTGGGTTTCAACTCCTCCCCGAAGTTCAGCATTTTATCTGTGGAGCCAAAGAGCAAGAAGCAGACACAGAGCCAGGAGAAGGTCACAAAAGAGCCTGACAAGTCCTGAACATGTTTTCATGCATTCAGGAAACACAGCGAACTAAAACAGGTCTTTGTGGAGCTCTCACCCACCAGTCAATTTGTTCAAATATTGACCGATTATTTCACACATATGTTTCTCAAAAAATAAGCATTTTTAAATAAACCTGATGTTTTAAATCGCTGCTATGTAACTTTAGGAGAGCAAAATGAGATTGTGTATGTGTGACATCTCTTCAGACACAGACAGATGTATGACTGGAATATCCACAGGTCCACAGGAATAGGCTGACTGCTTGCTGTCCCTGCAGCTTTGTGGTTTTCCTCGTTACAGACCAGTCAAAGGGTAACATGGTGAGCCTAAGCCGGCTAAAGCAGTACATGGGATTTGTCTTATGTGTCTTTGATTGCCACACTGGCAACCTGCCCAGGTTAAACATGCATGCTGCCTAATTTCAGATGGGATTAGCGCCAATGAGCTGTGACCCTCTGCAGGTACAAACTGCAAGGACGGAAGTTCAGGTAAAGGCAGGTTTATTTAAAGAGTGCGTCTTAAGTCCTAAACAGTGTACTGTGCTGCACAAATTGGATGTAAAGAAAATTAATATTTAAAAACATAGCTAAGGGCGCAGCTTTATGGGAAACAGTTTGGCTCTGGATTATTTGTCTCAACCTTTTTTTTTTTAGAAAAAATGTCCAGAAAAGTGACAAAACTTTGTTAGACTTTCTTTGACTTAACGATACCTTAGATCAGCACAAAACATAATTGCAATTTGATTCTTTTCTCATAAATGTCTAAGTTTTTTTTTTAAAACCTTCTATAAAAAGACTAATAGTCACATAAATCTATCATTTTCTCAAACAGAACATCATCACCGATAATCATCGGAGCCATACATACCACAGGGGTGGGAAAATTCACCGTGATTTATCTTTTTTTCCAGCGCTTTTGACAGTGGCTTTATGTATGAGTGTCTCTAAAAGAAAGCAGGAAAGAAATCTGAAATTAATGCATCTGCACAAATTCCAGCTGTGCTTTTTTTCATAGGAACTGTGAGCACCTGGATGGGTGAGACGGCAGCGGCGGGCGCAGTTCGAACAGGGATCCCACTTAGCGGGATTCTTGACGAGGACTGCATCTGAACCGGTCCATCTGCAACAGTCCCACAGGGATGCTAAGTGTGCGTCCTAATGAAAAGTCTCAAGATGACAAGCCATATAATTTAGAAAGAAACAAAGATCCACTTTAGGTCAAAGGTTAAACAGTCTTTCCAGATCCAACGTTTTAAAATTATGACATCCATGAATGTCTTCTTAAAGACCCACTCTGATGAAAATGGTGGTTTTGGGGTTAGAGTAGCATGTTCTTGTGGCATTTCTCTGATGAAGGTGGACATGTATTAAGTAAATGAAGCTTACAGTTGTATTTCTCGGCATTTCTTTTTTTAAACTGTGAATCAGGAGCAGATGGAAAAAAAAGTCTCCCTGCTCTGTCCTATTCTGAAACATCTACTTGTAGACAAATAGATCCATGTACGTCTTCATATTCCTTGTCTGAGCTGGAATCAGGATCAAAACTGTACGGCTGGATAGATCCAGCATTGATCATCGTTTTTGTTGCACCGGTAATGTTGGGTTGGGGTTGTGGGACCGCAAGAGAGCGTGTAAACAGAGAGCTCTCACTAACGAGGAGGGGAAGGGCTGCTCTGCACCAAAGATCCCATCCACAACTCAGAGGTACTTTTCTAATGAACTACTGCTGCTCTGCAGAAACTATGTTCAAGAAAATGACACCATTTTTTTGTTTTTGTCAAAAAGGGCATAATCATAATTAATAGACCTCTGGAAACCCTTTGAAAATAGATCAAAAGATGATCGGAGTGGGACTTTAACCAAGGGATCATAGCTCATTGACCTCATGTGCAACTTAGCATTTAAAGGTGGACATAAAGGGGTCTATCTCACTCTCTCATTTCAGAGGGTTTTACTTGTGTTGCCTTTATACGTTATACACACACTATTAATGAATCTAAATCTCAGCTCAGCTTTAGACTGATGATTTAGAGCAGAAATGTCTTCATTTTCATTTAGATAAAGATTGAAAATGGAGCAGTAGCAGCATTTATCCATTTCTCTAACTGAAAATGGCTTACAAGGAACGTGTGCATTTGTCATTTTATCCTACCAAACTTTTTTTAATAATCTTTTCTGTAACTTTGAATAGCAGTGTAGTATATTTACACATTTAAACAATGGTGTATCTGCTTAACATCTAAACTGAATAAAATCTCTGATGACTTCATAAACTATGTTAAATAAACATTTTTTATTCTTATTTTTTCAGTTTGATAGATTATAAAATCCTTAATTATGTTCTGATGTTCTTTCTTTTCTTTAAAGGTCCAAGTTTAATTTATTAAATTGTGGAAAAGAAGCAAACAAAACATTAGTTGCTCCTTCAAAGCCAAACTGAGATGATGAAACCTTTCCTGTCATGCTGAGTTTGTTAGACATCAACTCTATCTAGATATGCTTCTTCCGTGAAAGTCTAAAAGAACTGAAACCATCCTGCAAGGTGCTAAAGGCCATCTCAGGTGAGAGTCCTTCATAAATGCTTTTTGCTGCAGAGAAATGGCAGGTATTCATGCTGCACATCACATCAGCTGTCTGCGCCTATATTTATACTGGTGGAATGCTACATGTCTGTGCATCTGTGTGCTGAGGTGCTTGGTGCTCACTCTGTCCAACAGTATCAAAGGACTTTATGAGGGATTTAACAGTAGCTCCAGGCTCTGTGTTGGCATCTGTGCTGGCGTCGAGAGATGTGGTGGGGATCACAGAGATGCCGCACCAGAGAGGGCTGTTTTCAGACTCGGACACCCTCACCTCATCACCTTGAGACCTGGCAGACACAATGAAAAAGATTGCTGCATAGACAGACATCAACATGGCAAAGGTTTGGAGCACGAGCCATTGTAATTAGCAGGAGCATCTAGACAGCGTCCACTGATTGGTTTAAAAGTCACATTTCAGATCTTTAGAAAACAACCTGGAGATCCATAAGAGTGCCTGTTAAAGAACGCTTTTTGTTGTTGACAAACTATGTTAGCTTTTTACAGATGAAGAGCAGAAGTAACAACAGTTCCATTTATGCCAAAAATTGGCTTTTGGCCCACTGTCCATGTATTTGATCTATGTCTTTGCTTTGTTTTCTATGTGTTTGGCCCATTGTCTATGTATTAGGTCTAAAACTTTGGTCCAACACTGGCATGGACCGAAGATTTGGCCATGGACAGTGGACCAAAAACATAGACATCTCTTTTTTTAAGAGAGACCCCCCCACACACACACACACAGGGGAGAGACCACGAGCTACCAACACGAGCAAATACTTGGACAGCGGACTAAAGATATAAACGTGTTCCAAAGACATAGAACTAACACTTGGACAGTGGACCAAAAACACAAACATATTTTTGGCACAAATGGAACCCCGTAAGACAGTAAATCTTTCCTCTGACTCAGTTTAGGACCGCTGGACCTGTGATTGAGTACAGGATGCAGAGCGTTTACAAAAATCAGGAAAGATTCATCCACACAAATGAAACCATAAAAATACAGCAATTCAGATGGGCTGGTGTACTTTCATTTATTTATTTTTTGAATGAACCACAACCAGACAGACATTTTCATTCACATTAAGAAACACTTTGACAGAATAAATAAACAGGACATTCTCGTTTAAAAAGGACTTCTCACAGTGATTTGTCTTCTTTTTCGTGCGCGTCTTCAAAGATCCCTTTAGGCCTCACTGCTTTGAATCATACGGCTTAAAAACGGGACGACAAATGGAATCTGATATTCTGCAGTTTTCTGTAAAGATTTTGGATTAACATATAAATACATGATGGAAAACTACATTTTATAAGGAGGAAGTCTTAAAAACATATGTGTGGTTTATTCTATATCAACTTATGTCTGCAAAAACATCTAAGTTGAAAGGATTGTCATCAGTAAACAAATATTATTTTCACTCCTGGATATTGTTGCATAAGTTTTGACCTTCTTGGGGAAATGTTAAAATTGTGAAAAGTGACCATAAAGTGTAAAAGTTAATCTTGTATCAGTTGTGACTTCCATTACTGTAATATATAGAAATAAGAAAAACTTGATCAGTGAACATAGATGACGTCACCCCCATGGTAAGGTTTTTGAGGAGCTTAGAGTGCCATCTGTTGGCTAAAAATGAAACCACATGTAAATCTATAGACAAGTCAAAATCAAACGTTTTTGTTTAGATCAAACTTAAAGTTTTAAGGCAAACAGATGGAAAACTTGGCCTCAGAAATGGCCGGCATAAAACCAGAATCTATGCTCACTATAAACTTCCATTTAATAAATTCCACTGTTTTTGGTATTACCAGTCCACAGTTTTTTAAGCCAAAATATTAAGAATCTTCCACTTTGCTACCTACCAAACATCCAACACATTCTTCCTAATTTCAGCTGTTTTGTTGCTTGCTTTTTCCTCCTTTCAACTATCAAAAAGGCACAAAGCAGCTTCTCACATTTTAAGCGGTCTCTCAAAAATGATGCACTTCCACAGAAATAAAAAGGACAACAACAAAAAGCATAAAGGGCACATTCACTGACAATAAAATTCAGCGTTTTTTTTTTTTTTAAATGCTCTCAGGTTTAAAGACAGAATGTCTTGAGTTCCTCTTTTTATGGTGCAGTTGCACAATGGCTCACAATGGAACTATTTGACTATATTGCATTCTGAATAACATCATTATAACACTGTCTTGTGTTGCAGGGGTCGCTGCACTTCTTTAGTGTCCTTCCACTGCTGTTTTCGTGTCAAAAGTAGCTCCGGTGCTTAGTCTGCAAAGAAAAAAATATGCAAAAGGTCAATTACAGTACATGACTATATGCAGTTCATGTTACCTTATAGAGACAGTGATTTTCCTGAAGTCTGCTATTTTCAAAGCCAGCTCTAGATCTTAGATCAGCGTCATGCATACCTGAATGGATTAATCCAGTCACTTAGACTGAATATCACGTTTTGTTTATTCACCCAGTGAGGAAGATGCTATGGAAATGTAATTACATGACACCAAGCATGAAGTCAATCCAGTCATGCTCGTGCAGCCCACCCTGCTCTTTAATAAAAAAAAAAAAAATGGAAGGGTCATTCATCCAATGAACAGCAGATGGCGCCAGATACATGTATTTAGATTACAGGAAGCCAGGAACAGATGTGAAGAGTCCAAAAAGTGCAGGTAGCCAGCATGTGGTAGACTAGAGTCAGACAGGTAAAGCAGCAACATGAAGCCAAACACAGACAGGAAGGTCAGTGAGCAGCTGCAGCACACAAGGCAGGGAGCGGAGGGCTGGCTGGGAACTCACCTGGACTTTAACACAGAGAGGCTGGTCAGAGGGACTCATCACTGAGGCTGACGGAGGTGGGAAGAGGATGCGGCAAAACAGCTAATCTTGGGCAAACTTTTGCAATTCAGACATGGTTTAAGACCAGCTGGAACAACCTGACCTACTGTTTGTAACCCTATTTAGCAGAACTGAGAGTTAAGTACAGTCTATACAGAGAAACCTGTGCTTTAAGGAGAAGCAGGTGTCAAAGCTGGCCAAACAGATAAATAGGAGTGCTAAACACAAGCAGATCCGAGCATACACAAATGTTGGGCCTGACAGAATTATGAAATAGGACAAAAACATCAACACACTGGCATTTGCATGATAAACACGTTCCAGAGTTATACCATAAACACCATTGGTGTATGAATTTTTTTTTTTTTACCAAATTTTAATTAACCTGGCATCTAAACTGATTTTTTTTCCAAAAAATTTCTTAAATTGATTGAAATGAGAATTAGATCTTTTGAAGAGTTAATTTTTTCGGAGGCTCGGGTTATGCTTTACGGAGGGAAAATATAGCAGAAGAAGCCCAAAGGGGAGTAACACAAACAGAAATAAAACTGCTGAAAACTCCTCAGCGACCAACAGAGTCTGCCAAATCCGCAACATATGTGCAGGTGAATTTGATCATGAATTGTTTCCTTCCTTTTAACCCTTTAGAGAGATGTTGTCTGCTGCAACAAAGTGACAAGTTCTTTGACATACTGAAACTCATCCATCATTGATGAGATCAACATGAATCGGCTGACTCTGGTGCAGAGAAAAGCAGCTTTTCATAGCGGCTTTGCACCAATATGCAACACAATACTTAAAGCATGGTGGCGCAAAGCAGATTTCTCCATGACAGACTCAACTGATTGACTTGACTGCAAAGTACTGCATACCCACAGAAGGCTGCTTTTCTCCACTTCAGAATCCACTAGAATTACGTTAATTGTGTAAATGGTTGAAGAGTTATAGTCATCAAAGGAATGTCAACACTGCGGCTAAAACTCTGGAGTTAAAGGATTAATGCCAAATAGGAAATTTTCAAGCCTCTGAGGCAGGGGGGTCGGGACCCTATATATGCCATATATGGCTCTTTTGATGGCCACATCTGCCTCGCAGACAAATCTTTAATTATTAAAAAAAACAACAAAAAAAACAGTTTCATTAGACCAGTCCTTGTCGGGCGCGATGCGATGCCAGTTTGTAACGTATGGTGTCAATTCAGCGCCTAATGTGTTGCGCATCAAAACCGTAAAACCGCGCATCAAAACCCCAAATCTGAAACAGCCTGGAACCTGTGACTTGCCGTCCTGGCAGATGCGCGCTCCCGTCTTTGAGAATAAAAGGGGAGGAGTAGTGGGCGCAGGCAGCAAGGTGAGCGGCGCTCTGATTAGAACACGCTGGCCATCACACACTGCAGCTTGTGAGTATTGCTGTACTGACTATGTTTGGCTCCACGTCTGCATGTGAGCAGTCTTTCTCACATGGAAAGAACATTCAGACCCACTTACGATCACGTTTATTGGATGGAAGTCTCAACGCCTGCATGAAGCTTAACCTCACCGCGTATCAACCACACTAGACCATCAGCAAAACCACCATGCAGCACCAGAAGCCACATTAATGCTAAGAAATACTCATCATTTATTAGCAACAGCATAATGTAGCGTCCCTTTCCCACACTGAGGCACAGAGACTTAACCTCTTTTAGGGTTCTTTATCCTGGTTACTGCAGGCCGTCACCAACGCCATACAACTTATTGAGCAACTCCTGAATCTCTCCAGCCAGGAGCGCTCCCCCAACTTTTTATACCCCTGCTCCCGCATCAGCCCACCTATTTACCTTATTCAGCCCATAGATGAACCCCATTGGTCTAAACTACCCAACGACAGGCTGAGCGACAGAACTGAGGGCCAACCAGCATCTCTGCTTGATGCGTTCAATGAACTCCGGAACTTTTAACACGACCCAACAGCCACTCAGTCTAACTCAGTCCGCTACAATAACAATGTTATTAAAAGAATCCACAGACTTATTGTATTTTAAAAGTGGAATTAAAAGTTTTAAAATTACATAAAATGCACGCATTCACATGTATTTTTAGTTTTAAACATATTGTATGGCTCTCACGAAATAACATTTAAAATATGTGGTGTTTATGGCTCTCTCTGCCAAATAGGTTCCCGACCCCTGCTCTGAGGCATTGGTTTCACATGACTTCTCAACATCTGAGCTATTAAAACAGAACAAGGAGTGCATTCGGCAAGACTCTGGCAGCAATCTCCAACAGATAGTCAGATAGTCAGAGGAAAAAGAACGGCGGCCCACTGCTTCACAACAGGAGCTGGAAGAGGGATGGCCAGCAGGTGTAAAGTAAACTGAAAGGGTAACAGATGCAGAAGATGGTACCTGACTCCCTGCAGAGCTTCCAGGTCAGCAGAAAGCTTGGCGCTGCGGTCCTGCTCCTCTTCCAGCTGCCTCCTGAGCGCTCGCAGCTCCTGCTGAGCCTCAACCTTGATGTCGTTGGCCACCACCACCGCCGTCTGCAGGTCTGCCTGAAACCGGCGCCACTCCTCCTTCTCGTCCTGCAAACACAAACAGGTTAGAGACAGCTGGATGGACAAACAGAAAGGAATAAACAAAGTCAATATATATAGTGGGGCAAAAACGTATTTTGTTCTCCCACTTAAAAAGATGAGAGAAGCCTGTAATTTTCATCATAGGTATACCTCAACTATGAGAGACAAAATGAGAAAAAATCCAGAAAATAAGATTGTCTGATTTTTAAAGAATTTGCTTGTAAATTATTGTGGAAAATAAGTATTTAATTAATAACAAAGGTTCAACTCAGTACTTTGTTTTATTATCTTTTTTTGACAATGACAGCAGTCAAATGTTTTCTGTAAGTCTTCACAAGGTTTTCCCAAACTGTTGCTGGTAATTTGGCCCATTCTCCTCTAGAGCAGTGATGTTTTGGGATTGTCGCTGAGCAACACAGACCTTCAACTTCCTCCAAAGATTTTCTATGAGGGTTGAGATCTGGAGACTAGCTAGGCCACTCAAGAACCTTGAAATGCTTCTTACAAATCCACTCCTTCAGTACCCGGGC
The DNA here is from genome assembly GCA_023969325.1 of Oryzias curvinotus. Classification (NCBI taxonomy): domain Eukaryota; kingdom Metazoa; phylum Chordata; class Actinopteri; order Beloniformes; family Adrianichthyidae; genus Oryzias; species Oryzias curvinotus. The sequence goes on from CM043719.1 coordinate 9,384,117, forward strand.
AATTTGTTTGGGATGGTTGTCATGCCGAAAGACCCAGCCACATTTCACTTTCAATGCCCTTGCTAGGAACCAATTAATTTATTACATTTAAGGGATTACAGCTCCTCAGATTAAGGTGTTCAAATTTAAAAACAATGACGACTCATGAGCTGTAACGATTGAACAGTTTAAGGAGTTTGGAATTAAACTTCAAAAGAAAAACCTGCTGCTTGTCTTTGGTTAATGGAGAGGAAAAGACACCTAAAAAGATAAGTGAAATGATCAGATGTTAAAAAAAAAAAGATGACTGTGGGCAAACAAACAATGTACTTTTTTTAAAAAAGTATTAGTATTATTTTACAAAAAGGATTACTTCCATATTTAGGATGAATACAAGACAGAAAGTGTACAATTAAAAAAATCAGCGTAAAAAAAACCATGTCTAAATTTTATTTTGTATTATATGCTAGTTAAAAAGCATTATATTTAAAACAACAAAGAAAAATAAATCTTTTTTTTAAAAAAACATTTTAAAATTACTCTGCATAGCTAGTGGTTGCCTAATGCATGTGCACACAAGCACTTATTATTCGGGCACTAAAAAATAGGAAAATGTTTGCCCCCTAGGGAAGTGAGCAAAATTAAAGCTCTTTAAATTTCTTTAAGATTCCTTACCTTTATTTGTTTGTTTAAAGTTTTCAGCTGTTTCTCGGTTTCAGCTTTTTGTTCCTCCAGTTTCTTGACAAGATCTGTGAAAATAAGTTTCAATTATTACAAAACTTAATCTATTCTAAATTGTGAGCACAGAAATATTGCGATTATTGAATCTGAGGGCTGCAGTATGAAACAAGAACAACCCATAGTAAATAGTACGGTTGGGTTGACAAAATCGATTACTTGATCTGAATCGATCCGAACTTAGTAGATCAATAATCAATACATAAAAGTAGAGATCAATCTATTCAGCCTTTCCTGTGACCTAACACAAAACAGCAGTAAAGGAACAGTATGCTAGCTTGATGCTAACAGTATGTGAACTGCATCAGAATAATATTAATATTTTCAGAACATATATAGATTATAATTGTTTTCTATGCAAATATGTCTAAATGTGTAAACTTTGTAAATTCAATATTCAATTGAAACAAGTGGATTGAAACGATAGAAAAAAAATTGTGAATTGAATCGGTCCAGACTCTGGTGAATCAAATCAATTCTGGAAATTATTGGTAATACTCAGGTCTTAAAAATGTCTTTACAACCAAGAGTTGTATCAAAAGGTCTCTCTAAAAATGTAATGACAGCTCGAACAGCTATTAAAGAGCAAATCAATGTCAAAAACGCCAAAAAAATAACTTTAAATCCTCTATTCTCCACTTTTTTACTTGGACATCACAGATCCTTCTTAAATAAAGAATACCTCAACAGAAAAAGAGAGCATACCATCACCAGTAAATTCTGATGGTATGCTCTCTTTTCCTCTAAAATAATCCAAAGAAGCATATTCTGTCTGTTTTTTAAAGTAAAAATATTAACAACTATAAAAACAATTAAAAAAAAAAGTTGCCTAATTTCATGAAGGAAAAGCATTGAGGCAACAGTTGAGCACCAACAGTCAGTGATCTACGTACTCTCCATGTCAAGGACAGCTTGGCTGGTATGACAGTTGACAGCCCTCTGCTGCTCCACCTGGTCCTCCAGCTCAAAGATAGTCTCCTTCAGCTCCTTCACCTGGTTGTCTGCCTGGATCCCGGCTTCTTCAAGGGCCTTCACTCTGATAAGGAGTTCTCGTTCTTTTGTGTTGGCCTGGTCTTGAATGTTTTGGCATTTGAGCTCCACCTGTTTCAGAAAAGGCAAAGACAATACATTAGGCACAAATAATCTTTTCTTTACCAGTAACAACCCTTATTGGTCCATGTGCTCAACGGTCAGGTTTTTGAAAACAATCATAAATACATCCGACATACTTCTAAAACACAAAAAGACAAATACAACCTCGGTGCTGTCTGTTTTGTGTCACTAATCAAATCAGTGTAACTGAATGTACTCAAACAGCAACCGGCAGGTCCCTGAAGGGATAAGATGCCCCAAACAGACAATGATGCCGTCAATCTGGATATTCTCCAGCTGACATCAGGCTCCTGTAATGCAGAGGGTTGTTTATGAGAAAGTCATTAGGTGGCCTCGCCCTGACGTCTGTGTGAGTCAGAGGTTCACACACCAGTGAACCAACCCTGCAGCTGGCATTTGACCTAAACTGAGATGACTTTCCGAGCTGACGTAGACAAAGCACATCCAGGAGCAGCAGCATGACTCACTCTGCTCCTGACATTACTCACTTTCTCACAGTGTTAAGGGAAAACCACTGTGGCAGGAAAATACTAAAAACATGACTTCACGTGATGAGGTATTCATTTGTGAAGATTTCAGATTTTTAAAAACAAACCCAAATGGACAAACTGTGTCTTTAGGAGCTGGAAACATTTGTTCAGACAGCCGGATCCTTGAGTCAGTACACTGTGGCCTCGGTTCACTTTTGGTCTTATAAAACTCTTTGCTTTGAATAACAAAACTAACAAACACTCAAGACAATGTCTGAGCATAGTCTAAGGAAATTATATTGAAACTATATTTAGTACCAGAGTATCTTAACAGAGGGTTAAAACATTCATCTAAAGTAAATCCCTGGCTTTAAGAGCTATTGATGTGACTCAGGTGGAATTTCTTAAAGTCCCACTCCGATCATTTTTTGGATCTATTGTAAAAGCATTTCCAGTGCTCTTTTGATTATGATTTTGCTGTTTTTTTTTTGCAAGATTTAAACAAACTGTGTTGTTTTCTAGTGGTGCAGATTTTTTTGCCACCCCCTTTAAAATTTGCCCCCCCGGCAATCGCTCGTACGGCCCGAACCGCTACTGCCGCCCAGCGTGTTTTTCAAATTTAATTTTTTTGTATGCTCCGTCCTTATTTATTATGATTTGAATAGAGAAATACTCAGAGATGCCATTTTTGAGATTGCTGTTGTTCACCTCTTGGCATAGGTTGCCACGGTTGATTTGCACATGCAGGTGGTTTAGTAGAGAGTTTTTGCTGGATGCCCTTTTCTAACACAGTTTTTTTATTTTCAAGGCACAGGGAGACCCAGATAGGAAGACGCCCGAGTGGTCTTGCCTAAGGACCAACACTGGATTTTTTATTTATGTTTTGCTCATTGAGCGCCCTGGGAAGCGAGCTCAGGTTTCCTGCGTGCCAATCCTACACCCAAGTGAGCAGTCGAGCCACTGAAAAAAGAAAAAAAAAAGAAAAAAATACTTGGCTTTGTTTCCCAGGGGGCCCCGATGAGCTTCGTCCAGTGTTGGTCCTTGGGCAAGACCCTTCAAGCTACTGCCTCACTAACCACAAGGTGGCCCAAGTCCAAGTGGGGTCCCCAGCCTGGATAAAATACTGGGTTGTGACAGGAAGCACAAAAGTGCTACAGTCGGTAGGCCACAAGCTCTCCGCTCCGCTCCATTCTGATGCACCCACTTGCAGACAAATAGATCCACGTACGTCTTTGTTTTCCTCATCTGAGCTGGAATCTGGATCTAAAGTGTATGGCTGGATAGCTCCAATAAGTTGGGGGTGTGAGGGGCTGGAAGTTAGCGGTAATACGTGTAAACAAAAGGATGATGGGAAATGAGGAAGGATTACTCTGTGCAAACAGTACCGCCCACAACTCAGAGGTAATTTTCTAATGAACTACTGCAGCGCTCCAGACACCATGTCCTAGAAAATGACACAGCTTCATCTAATTTTACTTCCACTATCGCATTAGCACATTTACTTGTACATACCTTGGGATATACTCAACAAAAATTTCACAAGAAACCTTAGTATTTAAATCTTTGGCATAAGCAAACAGTTTTATAGCTTTAGAAAATGAATGACTATTTTATGGGTTTTTCTCTTTGTCCATGCTTCAACCAACCACCAATTGTTTATTCAACTCCTTTAGTTCTCCACAATCTTGTGAGCAAATAAATCACCAGGATGTGATGTCATGTGTATTGTACAGATGTATGGAAGTGTGCATCCTCCCACCTTGGATAGTGAGGCGCGGACCTGCTCGGTCTGAGCGTGCGCCTGATGCAGTTCCTGTCTGAGCTCCGTCAGCATCACCTCCAGCCTGTCTCTTTCAGCATGGGCCGTCTTCAGTAAACTCTGCAGCTCTGTGCTGTCACTGGCACTTTGCATGGCCTTCAGCTCAGCAAGCTTTTGCCTTTCGATGTCCACCTGTGCCTTCAGCCTGCTGTTCTCTAATCGCAGATGTTCTGCTGTCGCCCTGTGCTCATCTGCAGCTTGGGATGCCTGACCTCTGCTTTCCATCTCCTTCTCCAACTCGGCCTGCAGTCTGTTTCTCTCCTCTTCAAGGGAACACACCTCACCTTGGGTCACCTGGTGTTCTTCTTCCAAGGCTCGCAGGCTGCCTGTCAGCTGCTGTTGAATGTTCACTAATTTCTCACGTTCAAAGCGAGAGCTATTCACCACTTCAGCATACCGCTGCTCCAATTCAGCTAGTCTGGGTCCTTGGTTACTGAGCTCCTCCTCCCTCTGAGCCTGAGCTTGGTCTTGCTCCTGAAGTCTAAGAGAAAGCATTTCATTCTTCTGGGCCAGCACCTCCACACGCTCTCTCTGCTGTTGCAATGAGGTCTGCAGGAGGCGCTTCTCCTCTGACAGACGCTCGTTCTCAGCGGTTAGCTCCTGCACCACCTGATGCTGATCAGACAGCTCCTGCAGAGTTGCCTGTAGTTCCTCTGCTGTGCTGTGATGGCTTTCCTCCATCTTGTTGATCTTTTCTGTTAGGCTCTGCACTGAAAGACCTGCACCTGCAGCATTGTTGTCTGCACCTCCTGCAACAGCTTCCCCAGCCTCACCACTGCTCCCCAACTCTGAGAAGGATGGTATCTTCTCAAACTCTGAGGAGTCTGGGGATGTAGAGTCCTTTGTAACATCAAAACTGCAGGACACAGAGGTTTTAAGTGGGCTGGCAGGGGAGAGGTGTCCTGTTCTGTCCTCTGGGGTGACTGAGGAGTCCGATGTCAGGCCATTTATCAAAAGCTTAGAGCTTGTGTTTGTACTAGACAAAGGAGAAGCCTCTAAGCAAAGCAGTTTCTCCTTCAGAGTCTGGTTTTCTTCTCGAAGGTCTGCCAACTCTCTTTGAAACTTCTTATTTTTCTCCCTAAGCTCCCCAACTAAGACGAGGGCCTCAGCCACCTCTCCTTCTTGACTGGCAGTCGCAGACTGTTGCTGTGACACAGAGCTGGATAAAGCTAAAGAAAATGCAGGAGAGGCTTTGCAGCGCTGCAGCTCCAGTCTGAGAGTTTTGATCTCCAAATCTTTGGCTTTGGTCTCCGCCTGCAGCTCCTTCACCTGACCCTCGAGGTGGCTCCGTTCCTGGCCCTCTGCATCTGTACGGGACTTGGTTGAACTGCGTGACTGCTTCGCCAAAGTAGAGAGACTAGTGGTGCTGGCACTGGAAACTATCCTCCTAACAGAAGAGCTCCTTTGCTGATCCCTAAGGGAGACCCGGTCTCGGACTATGGAAGACGCTGGTTCTCTTGGAGCTGGGATTCCAGACTTCTTGATCATCTGTGAGCCTGTAACAAAAAGCAAATGAGAACTGTCAACAAAACAACCCAACAATTACAGCAACCCACTCACAGATGGTTGACACAAACACTATTCCTCTTTAGAAACAACACCTCAAATTGTATATTTTGTTAATAATTAAAAATTAAAGCAAAATTGAATTCAAATTTTTTACAAAAAATATCAAAGACAGGAGAAGAATGTTGAACTCATTTTGAACTTTTTGAACTTGGCAAATACCAGAATGGTACATAACATGAGTAATGAAATGAAAGACCCAATCTGATAAAAATTGGGTTTTTCACATGTTCTTAAGGCATTTTTCTGATGGACGACATATATTAATATTTTATAATTTATATTCATTATATAAAACTAAGCTTAAAATTGCATTTCCCAGTATTTGTTTTTTCATAATGTTGTGAATCAGGAGCAGATGAAAAAATACAGTTGAAACAGGTTGACACAGAAAATATACTATGGAAAAAATACGAAGGGTGGCCCACAAGCTCCCTGAAAATGGAATAATCAAAAACCAAAAGACCACTGGGAACGCTTTCGCAATAGATCAAAAGATGATTGGAGTGGAACTTTAGGTACACACAAAAAGATATTGATAAAATAAAGCCAACATGGCTAAATTGATGGATGCATTTCACTCCAGTCAGATGTTTATGACGTGCGTCAGTCGACTGCCTGTCACTGACAAAATGGAGAACATGGAAAGTTAATCGAGAAGAAATAATCTAGATGGAATGAAAGAGTCACTAGTGAAAAGCTGGTCCATGACAGATAAAATGATGGGAAGACTATTCAATAAAACTAAAAAATGAATCAAGAAACTGAAGTAAAGGGGGAGCAGAGATCTGCCAAATCCAGAGCAGGCAGATCAGGGCCCATGGAGGTAAAGTTTCTAAGATAACAGTGAGCTACTAATGCTGCCTTCACGCTAAATGCGATTTCAATTAGCGTCTTTCGCCTCTGCTTAGACACATGGTGAAATCGCTGCTGAACCCGCCTTCTTATCAAATGTGGGTGGAGCTATTGTCCACAATTTTTAGCCTTATCAGTACATGGAAGCATTGACTGTATATCTGCACTGTGACTAAACACTAAAACCAGCTTCCACTGCTGCAGGAACTGCATTTAGTGTGAAGTAGGGGTGTAACGATTAATAAACTTGTTAATCGAATCGACCTATACCATTATATAATCATTTCAAAATGAATAAAATCCATTATTATCTATATTGGAAAATACCATTTTGATCAAGTCACGGTAGGTTTATTTTACTGTAACATAAAAACTACCAAGTGCATCACAGCAGACAACCCACACGTGATGTCAGCAGAAAATGATCAGTCCATCATTCCAGTCCAATGAGTGGAATTTAGCAAAGACGTGATCATCCAGTGTGCTAGAATGTTTATAATAATGTTCCCTTTGGATTATTTGGATGTGGAAAAATGAAAACAGGAATGGATTTGCGGTTAATCCTCGTTTACTTGTTTGGTTGTACACATGTTTATTTTACACTTGATTATCTTGCTAGAAATACAAGCTAAATTAACAACTAAAAGATACATTTTTTGTCAGTAGAATTATGTTGCAGCAAGCTTTCAGAGAGGAAAGAAATAGTATCAGCACACACAACAAACCATGACTGTGTAAAAACAGTCACTAAATAGGTAGTGTGTTGTATTCACACTTGTATGATTCAGCGCTTTGGTCAGTGCGTCCCATTCAAATACTGTTATTTGCTCTGACAAAAGTGCATCTGGCAGTTTCTCTGTGGCCGTTTCATGGCTGCAGCAGAGCTTAGCTCAGGCCTTTCAAAAGAGCCATCAATACAGACGGCTGCCGTGAGCCTTTTCCAGACACTTCTGAAAATGAAGAGAGTCTACTGATGCCTGGCACAAGCTCGCCGCTCCCTCAAAACATATTGTTTTCAGATAATCAGCAAACAGCAACGCAGACATGAAAGGGCGACAAAGGTCTCAGTGCACGCTACGCAATCAGACACAAAGGAGCTGAAGCGGCTCACAAAGACAGCACTGTGCCTCTCGCATGCATACATTATCACCACAGAGCGGGCCAGACATAAAGACTGGCTAACACGTGCACACACCTCAGCAAAACACACACAATCAAGTGGGTCAGTTTGAAATGGATTCCTGCGGTGTTGTGAAGCCTTTTTTTGCCACTGACGGGGACACAGACCATCCCCTTGTTGAGTGAGCTGTGCATCTGTGGCAGGAAGTGCCAACATTGGCGCAATTTAACACAGCTGCACTTTTGTGCTGAAGATGTGAAGGCGTGTGTTGACTTTAGAAACGATTTCTAAAAATGACAATTGCAAATAAAACTAAATCCATTTCTATAAAAAAACAAACTCTGCTTTGAAATGATTAACATTTGCATATGAAACATAAAATCAAGGGATGTTTACAAAAGAGAAAAGAGGAACACATAGTTTTTATTTACACTTGATGAATCTACAAATACAAAGGCCTTTTTTTGGGCCAAATAGTACTGCAAATAATTATGTCTGTAATTCACAGATAAAAAATACATAAGTAACAGAATAAGAACTGCAAAAACCTGTGAATTATGGAACATTTAATGGGAGGCGAAAAGCTAAATTGCTGCAGTGTTATAAATAGCTTTAATCTGCTAAATAAATGAGGCAGAAAAGAAAAATGTTTTCTATTTTTTCTGTTTCTACAGGCTGCAGTGTAAAGTGGGTTATAGTGGTGCAGATGGACTCATTTATCTCACAGTGACATACTGAGAGTGCAAGAGCAGTTATTTTCATATGGATTATACTGAAACTACTCTCTGAAGGAAAAACAATGACTTGCTAAAAACCCTAACAGCCTCTTTATCCTTGAGTTCCAGTAAAAAGCTGTAACTTACACCAAGTTAGATATTTTCTCTCATGTATCAAGCAAGTCTTTTCTTTGAAAGGATCCACCAATCCAAATCATGGCAGTGCAGCTACTTCTTTGCGTTGTACCCAAACTATTCACACTTCAGCTACAACGAAAGACAGAAAAACAAATTTTCCTTACACCAGATAACTAACTTGCAAATGTTCAAACAGAAATGCAGCAGGACCAGCTCTCAGGTGCTAAGGTGTCGTTCACTGCTTTGAAGAGACTCCCTGCTTATGCCTTTGTCCCAACTACCCTTGCAGGTGGATGTGGGCCGTCTGTGGGCAGAAAATGGGCAAACCTGTACAGGACAAGGAGGTGGCCGACGGGACTATCAAAGTCGCAAACCACTCGGTAAACCTGTTGGGTGAAAATGTTTATGCACATTTTTTTTTTAACAGACAGGCTGTGAGTGACAGGTTGTAGTGAACACTCATACAACAGGTCAGGGTAAAGGGGTGAGACACCATGCAACGTCAGTCAGATTTTTCTTTTTTTTTTTTTTTTACCCCCCCCCCCCCCCCCCCGTGCCTTGCGCAAGGGGGCCATTAGTGCTGTTCAAATGAAAGGAGTATGCTCCTTATGCATCCTTTGCGCATCCCTTGCATCCCTTGCATGCAGCCCGGCTGTTAGAATTTGGGAAATGAGACAATCAGAGTTTAGCTTGTGTATTTGTGTTCATCCTACAGGCACTAACTTGTCACCTGCACCCCACATGCAATCAGCATTTGCGCACAGTCAGTGTACTAATGACTAAAGTAGGGCAGAAAGGGCACGGTACTACAGCATCACCCAAACGACATAACTTCCATTATCCTTACAAATACTTCACAGTACACTTACCACACGCACAACAATGGTACATTCCATTTTCATGATGTCCCTTAAAGTGGCTGCACAAACCTCAAGACACACCCACCCTCCTTCTAAGATGCAGCTGCTTCTCTCTACGACCCTCTATGGGCCTGAACAACCCAATAACCCACAGCATCCGTACGGGTCAAACCCCCGTATGAGTGCATGTGACTTTAGCTGTTCTTGAAGAATCTGGATTCTGTAAAGGGACATATTCTATACCATGAAAATTACACTGAAAAGAGCAAAGACATTTGGACAGATGCTGAGTGTAAAGATCTAAGAAATAAAACAACCACTTCCTCGAGTCTTCTGAAGTCGAGTTTTATCTTCTACAAACACACGAATCACTGAGAGGCTTTGAGAGACTCAAATAAAGTTTAAAACACTAAAATATAAATTGGAGGATGAGACTGTTGTCGCACTGAAGATTTATTAAATATTTCAAAACAAAATTATTAACAAGATTAACTGGGTGTTTCCTAAATGAATTAGCCACATGAAACTGAAAGAACAACTTGAAAAATAATGAGGTACTTCAGGATAGGTCATCTGCCTGATCACAGTAATGCACAGTGCACACTTCTTTCTAGTTAATGAAGATAAGCTTTCAAATCACAGCGTGAGCTGTGTGGCTGGATTCAGTCCAACACCAGCCGATGTGTCAGCCTGCCAAAAGGTGACAGAGTGCATTGTGGGCAAAGTGCAGAGACTTCATTTTGCCTATTTTGCGGAGGGTAATGGGTGAGGAGTCGGGATGAATTAATGACTGCAGGTGGTCAAATGTCTTTAGTTGCAACTGCTTACCACTTCTCTCATTTCATTTTTAGGTTCCCTAAAATGTTTTGTGAAGCTTTGCTGGAAATTAGAACCGTCGTGTGTTTCTTGCTTTCCTGTTATCCAGGAGACAGAGCCTGACAGATGCATTCCTGAAAGACATTCCTTTCTTCTTACAGCAAGGAGAGGAAGATACAGCTCAGGCTCCATGAATGCAATGGCTACTAAGCAGTAACTAGTTCACATGGTCAGCACAGAACCTTAAAAACATTTGAAGAAGAGAAAAAGAAAGAGCCTTCAAATTCAAAGAAAAAAGAAAGGTGCAAATAAGACAAAAACCAAATATGGTTTATGTTCCCACACACCATAATAAAAAACGCGTACAATAATATTCAGCGCCTTGTTGATACATACATAATGCTAGGAAATTTTATAGGGAAACTTTTATTAATGCTTTGTAATGCATTAAGTAAGACTCACTGAAGGGCTAGAATAAACATTTAAAACATTTAATGCAATGAGACTGCCTCTAGTCTATTACAATTCAGACTACCGACCAAGAGAATGATCTTAGTGGTTTACCCATGAAAAAGTATTGCATCAAATCAGTTTGGTAAAAACAAATTTTTGCATTATTCATGCATTCATCTTCTTTCGTTTGTTCCCTTTCGGGGTCACGGGCCTGCTGGAGCCCCTCCGAGCCACATATGGGCAAAGGCAGGCGACACCCTGGACAGATTGCCAGTCTGTTGCAGGGTCACACATATCACACACACCCATGCACTCTCACATTCAGACCTATGGACAATTTGGAGTGACCAGTTAAACTATGAAGCATGTTTTTGGACGGTGGGAGGAAGCCGAAGTCCCCTGAGAAAACCCACGCATGCACGAGGAGAACATGCAAACTCAACACAGAGAACATGCAAACTCCACACAGAAAGGTCCCCCATAGTTGTTCTGTTTCAGGTCCCCCAGCTGGGACTTGAACCAGGGGTCCTTCTTGCTGTGAGGCAAGAGCGCTATCCACTGTGCCACTGTGCAGCCAACTTTTGCATTATTATATATTCAAATAATTACCAAAAAATGTTTTTGTATGTTTCCAGTTGTGGGAAAAACAGCTACATTTAGCTTGTGTATGATGTTTTAAAAAAAGATTATGATACTTAATACTATTAAAAGTTTACCGGGTATAAACCATAAAAGATAAAAATTTTCAGTAAACTATGTATTAGGTTTTTTTTAAAGGAATTTTTCTTCTTCTATAAGAAGCTGACAATTTGATGTGCAGTGCGACATATTGTCATGGTAACGGCGATGGAGCCTGCATCAACCTCGCTCTGATGCAGCTGAGGAAAATGGTATTATGCTAAACGCCATGATAAGTGATACAAAGCATTGTTTCAGTGGTAGAACTTCACCTCTTACTGCTTGTTTTGGTCCAGATGATGAAGAAAAAGTTTGTTTTAAAGAAACAAAGTAGTTTTTTAGATCACTTTTTTTTGCCAGAAATATGAACCATTAACTCTGATCATTACGTTTGTATCAACCAACAGTTTATTTTATTATAATAATAATAATATTTATATTCACTCTGTATGGAGAAGTAAGGTCAGCAAGACAGAAAGACAAATAAACTTTTTAAAATTAAAGACAACATTGCGGTTGATGGTGACATTCGACAGAGATCCTGTCATGTCCATCATAGAGACATTTGGAGGACAGAGATCTTCTCTGGTATCAATTCCACCCCCCTCCACTGGCTTCATTCTTACTTCTCAAGCCGCACTCAGTTTATCCAACTGAAATTCTTTAAATCTTAACCCTCATCCATTCGCTCTGGTGTTCCTCAAGGTTCTGGTCCCCTCCTCTTTATGATACCCCTCGGCAATATTTTACGTAAATTCAACATTGATTTTCATTGTTTTCCAGATGACACCCAGCTCTATCCGTCCAGTAAACCCAACTCTTCCATTTTCCTCCTTTCCCTCCTGCCTGTCGGAAATAAAAACCTGGTTCACCTTAAACTTCCTCAAACTCAAAAGCGATAAAAACCAAATTACTCCTTGTAGGTTCTAAATCCATCCTTTCCAAAGTTCTCAATTTAACGCTTTCCATTAATTTTTCTTCAGTTTTTCCTTCCCTCCCCGCAGGTAAAGAGCCTAGGTGTCATCCTTGACAGTACATTATCCTTTCAGTCTCACATCAGCAGCATTACTCCGTCTGCCTACTTTCATTTACGTGTTATTAATCGTCTGCGCCCCTCCCTCACCGTCCACTCTGCTGCCATTTTAGTTGATAGTTTGGTCACTTCTCGCCTTGATTATGAATTCAGCTGCCCGCATCATCACCAGAAATCCTTCCTTCCATCACATCACTCCCATTCTTCAGCAGCTGCAATGGCTTTCGGCCGTTTTCAGGATTAAATTCAAACTTCTTCTCTACACGTTCAAAGCCCTCCACACTCTGGCTCCTTCTTATCTTTCTAATCTCCTCCATATTAACACTCCCTCTCGCTCTCTCCGATCTTTTTCTTCCCTTCAGCTTTCCGCGGCTTCAGCCGCTCGGCAACCCAACTCTAAAACTCTCTTCCCTCCTTGACCTCCGTAACATCGACTCCTTTTCAATTTTTAAATCCAGACTCAAAACCTGTTTAGATCTGCTTTTCCAAATCCCAATTTTCCTTCATCTGTTTTCTGATTTTATTAAGATGTCAATTTATTTATTGTATTTTTTAACATTAAGTTAAAGTGATTTTATTGTGTTTTACTTTTGAATTTGTACAGTGTCCTTGAGTATTTTGAAAGGCGCTTTTAAATACAATGCATTATTATTATTATTATTATTATTATAAACTGTGGAAAAACGTGTGTCCACATATGTTCCAAGTTTCTGTTGTTCTGGTTAACAACTGGTGTTAAGGCCAGCACAATAATATACAACATTTAGACTACTGGACTGGAACTGCTTTTTTAGCTGTCTATTATCAGTTTTTAATGGACGGCCTACAGCCAATCAAAATCGAGTATTCACCCAGACCATGGTATAATGAAGGATAAATTAAATCATTTTTTAATGCTTTTATTAACCTACCCATTTGACCCTACCCCACCATTCCAAATAAAAATAATCAAGCCTTTGCCAGGAAACTTCCTTACTACAATCAAATGATCTACTAAATACAAATGTCTATTTATCTTTGACATACGTTTCTATGTACACAAAAGCAAGATAAGTTTAACCTTTACACAGAACAACGAGCTTTGAAGAGTCACAAAAAAGGAAGATTTTTAAAATTGGAGAGCTGAAATGTATCAGCTTTGATGTCCAGCCAAGACTCTATGATACAAACATCACTGAAACAGCAGTCCCCTCTCCACAAACACAAAGCACTCAGGAAAGGCCCTTGTATGAACTCCACCAACTGCCACGGAAAAAATGACTGGTAGAACTTCCTCAGAGTGCCCGGCTATCACTGGCTGCACAGATTCTGCTCCGTGTTGATTTTCCATTCACATGTGGTATTAACATGACTCACCGAAGTGTTACAAAGTTAGAAATGAAATAGTAATGCTGACAGTGTTTAATATTTCCACTTTTACTGTAGAACAATTTAAATATAGTAAAATAAAATACTTACATATTTTTGGGAAAGGAGAAAGCAGACACTCAACAGCACCTGATGGGTGCACCTGACAGTGGGGATTTTGTACACACAAGTGTATATTCTCTAGAATTTTACTAAAAATTAAATCCCAGAAAAGCAGACAGTAACCCTGCCAATGTATAAATCATTATATAATAAGCAAATCTATAGTTAGCCATGAAACCTTAGCCCACATTAGCAGAAACCGGAATTTGCAATATTTACAAAACGTCACTGTGTAAATACTTTATTTAAGCCCACATTCAAACAGATATAACTGAGTTGTAGCACTGAAAAACTGACGCACTTATGTTGAATTGTATTTAACTAGAAATCCATCAAAATCAGTGACATGCTGACCCTCAGGTTCTGCTCTTGGCTGCTGGTTTAAAGAACGCTTATGGAGACAGGAGTGCTTAGAAGAGGCTGTCAGTGTACTTTTCTTTCAATAATGACTGGCTTATTGCACCAGACAGCTCACTCCTTAGCTTTCCACTACAAGCATAACACCATTTATCACATGTAAACAAGTTCATCTTGTTTTTACCTTCCAGCACCAGAGCTGTTAATTCAGTTTCAAAAACAAGTCGGTCAGATCTCATCCATCAGTTCGCCTGCTGATATTACACTTTCAGGTGCTGTCAATTACTACATGCAGCTCTTGTTGCATAAAGAAATAATTTAAATAAAAGCAAAACAAACCACTATCTCTTTTTAAAATCAGAAACTCAAAAATAACAGTGGCAGTAACAAAATAAAAGCTGTTATTGCAGTCCATAAATTGAGATAAATCAAGCATTTTTTTTTTAATTTGTTTAATGTTTTAACTTAATAATAATAATAATAGATTTTATTTATATGGCACCTTTCTGGACACTCAAGGTCACCTCACAGGACAAAAGTATGTAAAAACATAAAAATACTACAATAAAACTCCAAAACACAAAATAAGTTAACAGATAAAAACAGCAATTTAAATATTATGAGCTGAATGCATGACGAAAAAGGTGAGTTTTGAGGTGTTTGGAAAACTGAGAGAGTGAGTCCATATTTTGTAGATCAGAGGGGAGGGAGTTCCAGAGTTGTGGGGCAGAACTGCAAAATACTCTACCCCCATGGTAATGAGACATGGTCGTGGAACAGCCAGTTGAAGGGAGGAAGAGGATCTGAGGGAGCGAAGGGGGGTACCAACAGTCAGGAGCTCTGAAAGATACGGAGGAGAACTTGTCCTGTCCAACAGCTGGGCAGACAGATGAGAGCTGAAGGCCTCTTGTGTTGGACATATTTTACTTTAACAACAGGGGTTATGAATCTTCTGACAAACCAGAGGTATGTCTGAATAAACCCCTTTTGTAATCGAGGCCAAACTTTATTCATTTTAATCAAATTTGAAACTCTTTTGTGTTGGACCGGACGGAAAAGGAAAGGAGGGAAGAAGAGAGAGAGATGTTAGAGAGGGGGGGATAGGAGGGTGATTTTAGAGAGGAGGAGGGGGGGGGGGGGGTAAAACCATAAAGCGGCATAAAGCAACAAGTTGCTGGATGGTTTTAATTGTTACAGTTAGGTTCGGATGTAATACAGGTCTTTAAGGGCGGGGCCTGTCCACACACACACTCAAACGTCACAAACATACCTGTTGGCTCCAAAAATGTTCACATGTCAATATGTACACAATACCGATAATGTTCACACACGCATACCTACTCAAGCATTTATTAATAAAATTAATAATATAAAACTTTTACCACCAGGTTAACTTCATTATAAAATAAAAGCTTATTAGGGTTATGAAGTTCTCTATGAAAGGAAATCAAAGAACCACTCCAAAAAATGTTGTTTTTGGTGGTTTTATCATGTTCTTGTAGAATTTTTCTCATGACAGAAGACATATATAGAGAAAATTAAGATTAAAACTGCAATTCTGAGTATTTTATTCAAATTGTGGTGAGCCAGGAGAAGATGAAAAATTCAGTTGGAAGACCATCTTATTTAAAGTTAGGTTGGAGTTGTAAGGGGCTGTAAGCTAGCGGGAGAAAGTGTAAACAAAGTGATCATGAGAAATAAGCGCATGCCTGCCAACAACTCAAAGGTGGATTTCTGATGAACTTCCGCCACTCAACAGAAACTATGACCTAGGACAGTGTTTTTCAACCGGTGTGCCGCGGCACAGTAGTGTGCCGTGAGAGATGGCGGGTGTACCGTGGGAAATTGTTCATTTTCACTGATCTAAGAACATTTACCATCGTCAGGATATCAGCTCTGTGTTAATCCAAACAGGCCCTGATAAAACACAGAGTAGTTAGGAATATAAAAGATCATAAAATCCTTTTTTCTTTGATTCTGTTAAAGACACTTTGATAAGAATGACAGTACCACTATTTAGCCGCAGTTTTAGCAGAAACCCATAGCTCTGTTTTTGGGAAATGTCCCGCCCCTTCAACCGTCTCCACCAATCATTCTTGGAGGCTTAATCATACGTCATTAGTCTGATTAAACTAGAAGTGGTTTAAGTCTTCAGTTCCTTGTTCCGATTTGTCATGAAGTCTCTCAAAAATACCAGCTATAGCTCGTCTTTAACGGTGTAGATCCCCGCAGAATCCAGTGTCAGACCGTGGAAAAAGTGAACAAAAATAATGAAGCTCAGCGAAGTCAGTCTGTCTGGCATCGGCATCAGTTATTGCACTACATCTCCCATGATGCATTGGGTTAAGGTGACAGAGTCTCTGCAAAGACGCTACTCTATTAACTGTCATGAAGCACAACGAATGCACACATTATTCTGTTTTGACAGTTTTCTTATCTTCTTGATGAAATCAGGTAAACAGTTTGGTTCTCCTTCATGATTTGTGTTTATCATTAACAGCCAGACATCCTAGTGTTTGGTCCACATCATATTTCTAACTGAAATAGTTTTCTAAAAATATCTGTAATCAAGGAGAAATTCAGCTTCCCTTTAAAAAAATTAAAGGAGTTAAGCTTAAATATAAGAAATAAAAAAATAAAAGAAACAGGATTAGGCTAAGTGACCAACAGACATATTTAAACTAAATTGAAACAATGTATTCACCCAAAAAGAAATAAAACATTTTTGGTAAAGTCCCATCTGTAATTAAGACAAAAGAAAAACTCATAAAACTTCATCGTGCTGAACCCGAACATGCATAAACATTTGGTCTATTTTGTGTAAAATGTATCAAGCATGTTGTGATCATAAAATATTTAAAACATAACAAATAACTGTTCAGAAAAAACATATTACTGTTCTCATTTGGTTCTTGTGAGGTTACATAATATTGCTTGTTAATAAACTGGAAGGAACAACAACACATGGACAAATTGTCAACTCATTTAGTTGAAAATTATTTTTGAAAACTATCACAACTTTTAGGAAAAACAGCTGCAACTTCCGGCTTTTTCAGCCTTGATTATTAAAAAAAATGTCTGCGCAATCTTGGAGGGACTGTACATCAATACAGACTATGGAGTCTCCTTTTTTTTTACAGTTCTGAATGCTGGTGTGTCGCAGGAAATAGTTTACCTTGGTTAAAAAAAGGGTGAAAAACACTTTCCTAGAAAACAACAGTTTGAGGGATTTTAGCTTACAATTGACATAATCATAGTTAAAAGGCCACTGGGAAAGCTTGAAAATAGATTAAAATATGATCTGAAGGGATCTTTAAATACTTTCTACTTTTTAAATAATTTCCTACAAAACCATTAAATTAAAAAGAGGCCAAAACAGCATCTTCCATTATTCCTTACAACAATGTAAGTGATGCATATTTGCGTCATCTATATAATGCTGTGGATGCACACTGAGCCAAAACTGAAGGCTAATCTTGTTAAGCGTGCAACAGCTTGGAACCACTTCCTCCCATTTTGAGAGCACATCTTCCAGAAACACCACTGCTTTTAGAACGATGTAGCTGAAATGCATCTAAAAAACATCCAACGCAGTTAAAACGACGTCCGTGCTCACTGCAATTTAAGAAAACGACTGTGGCTTGTGGGATTTCTGTTGAAACAGAGAAATCCAAATCACAGAAATGATAAGATCAGGCAGCATATTCAAGATTTAAATGATCTTAGAGAGAGAAAAAATATCAAAAGATTTATAATAAGATGCTGAATGATAAGCATAAAGGTGAAAATGTTCATAAAAAATGTACAGTTATCGTAAATGCTGAGTGTGCTGAACAGGAAATATTAAAGTGTGAGATTAATGAGAGCGTATCCTGTAGCAGGTTCTCTCACGTTCACTCTCAGGTAAATCCCACTCAGCACTTTCTCCCACCTGCCTGCCAAAATTCTCACACAAGTGTAAATGTGCAGAGCTGTGAGGAAATAACACAAAACAAAAATAACAAAGAAAAAATAACCAATATTTAAAAATACGTCTTTGCAAATTCATTACAGGAGGGCAGATTAGTACGAATGAGTGCAGCATCATACCTTCAGGGCAGATTTAGTCTTTTCTTTGTTCAAACTCATCTAGTCTGAGCATTAATCATGTCTTGTTAGTCAGGGATGAACTCAAACATGATACGATGGGAGATGAGTTTGTTTCTTCTAACACGTGAAAAAGATCCACAGAGAAATCGTGATAAACAAACCAGACCTGACTCTGTTTCCTCCAGCCTTCCTGCCGTGTTCCCCATGTTTGTCTGCTTCCACACTCCACACAACACCACACTAATCCAAGAAGCCGTGACTGCGGGGGAGAGCCGTGTGTCAGAGCTCCCGTCTCTGCTCGGAGTATTCAATCACCACTGGTCATTCACATGAAGCCATGGAAGATGTCAAATTCCTTCCCCTCGGTCTTCGTGCCTCCTCGTTTAACACAGATTGTATCAGTGAGTGTAGGCGTGTGGGGTGGCACCCTTCTGGTCTCGTCAGGACGCGGCTGTGGATGCATGTGAAAGTGCGGCTGTCCTCCAGGATGGAGACCGTATGTCATGCTGACAGGCAGCTGGCCAGCCAGCGCTGTGTGCACTTCATTACTGTTGTGATAAATGGAAGCCGCTCAGAGGAGGCGTGGCTTTCAGAGCCACACTCACACACAAGCACAAGAAGACTCCACCTTCCATTACCCTCACCAATACCAGTTAAACAATAGTGGGATGATCCACCCCTCACAGCAAGCATTAGGGAGACAGAGAGGAGGAGCTAGGGAAGACAGGAGGACAGCCAGTGTCTGTGCTTTTGGCAGACTGAGATGACTCAACTCATGGCTCTAGTTTTCAATTAAACTTCCCGACAAATTCGACTTCTGCAACAAACAACAGGAAAAAAGGACTTTGCACTTCAAAAAAATATTTTATTTCTGCCACCAACAAGAAGCAAACAGCAGCATGTTTGCGTGTAGCAGATCTGCTTAAAACAAATGTGCTGCTTTAGTGGAAACATGTAAAGACAGAGAAATAAAATCTTATATTTGTCATTCGATATCCCTTTCTTATACCATCTATCCATCTTCAGAACCTGCACAATCCCTTTTGGGTTTACAGGGTTGCTTGAGCCTATCCTTGCTACTGTAGCCCCAAGGAGGGGTACACCCTGAACAGATCGCTTGTCTGTTACTGGACCACACACTCACATGCACACCTAATGACAATTTAGAATTACCGTTACTCTATGAAGCATGTTTTCGCGCTGTGGGAAGAAACCAAAGTGGCTTCAAAAAATCCATACACACACGGAGAACAAGAAAACACCACACAGAAAGGTCCCCACCAGGATTTGAACCAGCGACAGTGTAAACCACAACACCGCAATGCATCCCTATTTAAAAAAAAAAAAATAATTAAAGGTGAAAGCCTAAACCACACGGACACACATATTTAGGCAATCACTTGAAATGAACCATATCTTTTTTAAAACAGTAAACCATCACGAAAATTTCTTCAAAATAGTAGCCATCATGCTGACATTATAGTTAAAAATATATATATGAGACAAAAAAAGGTCTATGCACTAATAAGAACAATAAAATACACAGATTCACGCTTCACGATCATCTCCTCTTGAAGAATCTGAATATGGCACAAAAAATAAATGATGCTTCTCTGGCTGTTCTGGTCCTGGTTCTTAGTGTGTCCCTGCTGGTGGTCCAAGTGTGGTGTAACTAAAATACAAACAGTTCTATGAGATCTAGTGCTGGGTTCCCTAACATGGCTCCCTTCATCTCCTGATCCACTGGCTTTAGTGGGCTATCTTCTCTACCAACTGGGAGGGTTCTTTGACTTTCCACTGGGCTGTGGTTGGACTGGAGTTTTCATATATATATATATGTTTTTTAAAACCTGTTGCAGAATGGTGATTTTAAAGAGAGCTTCACAGCTGGAAGCAGACGCCTTTCTGCTCTTAAGAACACTAGAACTTTTCATGGACTTTTTATCTTCATAAAAAGCGCTGGTGTCATGGAAATTGGTTTGTGTAAACGTCCTGTAGGCCCCCGATTAATTAATCAATTGCAAGAACTACATTTTAAAACCAAAATAACACATCTTTGTTGTAAATCAGAGAAACCTGTACACCTAAAAAAAGATTGAGAGATTCTGTAAATGACATTTCTTTCTTCCCTTCAACTGTAACTAAATTGTTAAAAAAAGAGATCTGATATTTGAAACAGGACAAGCTTTTTTTTTGTTTAGGACTGGGGTATTCAAACTTTCTGCAAAGAGGGCCAGATTTGGTCAGGTGTAAATGTTTAAGAGCCGACCAATTGACCAACATTCTTTGATCCATTTTAATCACATTAAATGCAAATGAACTTTTCAATGAAAATTGTATGCCACTGTTCATTTATTCACATAGAAAACAAATACATCTAAATCCATGTTTACCAAAATTACTGTGAATTAGTCAATTTTATGCATAGTGTATTTCCAGTCAGTAGGTCTTGTCTGGAAGTCCCTCTTGATATTGAACTTATTGAAAACATATTCAAGGCCTATTATGCAGACACAGTTGTTTAAATTTCAGCAAAAAATATGCCTGTTTCCACTTGCCCTGGAGGCAGTGGCCCTAACTATCAACTCTTTAATTTATCAATTTCATTTTCTAAACCGTTTCTTTCAGCGTTTTACCCTTTTAGAAATGTCTCCATGCTCTACTTGAAGTTGAACTTGGTTCTCCTCTGTAAACAAACATGCTTCTCCTCCACCTAAGAATGTTTTCTTCACTGCAGGGAGCCCTTTTTTTGGAAGAAGCAGGAATATTTCAAAACCTCTAGAATATCAGATTAAATTCTGCAGCTCCACTGATGCAAAAGCTTGTGGGAAAAGGAGGTCAGGTGTGTTATCAGAGTTCACACCAGATGTATACAATAATTCCAGCTTTGAAAGCTAATTTTTGATAAACCGTGTGAATTCATGTGAATTCAATATTTTAACAGAAGAAGAGTTTGAACTGCACAAGCATGGACATGTCTTCACAATCTGACTGAGTAGATCTTTTTGCTGTGGCTGAGGATGTATGCAGACTCATGTGTCTCAGTGGACTGAAGCATGTTTGATTAATTTATCTGACAGTTATGGGGGAACACCATACCTCTCTTCTTCTGCCTCTCAAACTCTGACAATCAAAGGTAGACATGGTCCTCAGAGACAGCATGCTACTGCTGTCTGGACTGTTCATTCAGTCGGATATTTGTAGGGTAACCTACATTTCCTGCTTTGCCAAAATTTAACCAAGATCAACTACAGAGCTTCTCCCTAATCTGATAACAGAACAGCACCATAAGTAAATAAACAGTTATGATTTTCTTCAGAAGAAAAAACATTTAAAAATCTGTTTTAAAACTACCATATTGAAGCATTTTTCATTGGGCCTTGAGGAAAAATAAAAAATAAAAATCACAGAAGAGGTCAAATGTAGTCAAATGTGAGGGCAAATGCGAATTAATTCCCTACCCCTCTGGCTCCTCCCGATGTAAGGGCATTTGGAGCTGTAGTGGTGTCTGAACTTGTTCTTTAAAGGGGGATCCATAGCGACTTAGGGCTGGGTATCGCTCTGCTGGTTGGGTGTTCAGTGTCGCGCTTGTGACATGGAGGAGAAACACATTTCGTCACGTGGGTGTGCTCTGAAGCACAGATGTTTACAACTAAATGTAAGTTATGACTTTTTGTTTTTGCACGACTTAATAAAGTTATAAAACCAATGTTGTTATGCATTTTCCCAGCGTCGGCAGGTGCGCGCTAACATAGAAGACCGGCGACAATCCAAGACGTCATTGAGTCTTAGTAACGTCTGAATTTGAAGGCACTATGTTTTCATTTGTCTCTGCTTGGAGGGATAAATGTAGGGGTAGGGAGAAGCTAAAGGGGTAGGGGATGAATTCGGATTTGGCTTAAATCATCATCTTTGGCCCATTCACAATGGGCTGTTTGCACCAAAGTTTGTTTTCAGATTTGTGAAATGAATATGCAAGCTCTCTTGAATTTTGATGCAAACAATCAAACTATAATTCACTTAAAGTCCCACTCTGATCAATTCTGGACCTCATTTAAAAGCATTTCCAGTGGTCTTTTGGTTAATGTCAAATTAATCGCGATTAATTAATTACAGACAAATTAGAGCGCTTTTTTTTTTAAATCACGGTAATCTAATGTTTAATCTCATAACTATTATTGTGTTCTGAAATATAAAACAGGGCATAAGCCCCATCGAGGAGTTCGTCATCATAGATTTATGGGGTAAGTAGAGAGCTTATCGCATGGAAGGGTAAACTGTGGAATAAAGTATGTTAACATGTTTTTGGAATTAAGACATTTGTGGTCAATATTTTTGGATTGCTCAGAAAAGTCTTCCTACTGTTTTATGAGTTAAATTAGAGCACTCCTGACCGGATGTTTTGTTCTTGTGTTTTTGTTTTTCTTGTTGGAAACTGAAGTGAAATTGTTTTTTTACTGCAACACAATGTCATGAATGTCAATGAAAACATCTCAAATTGAGGCTTTTTACAGCAACTATGAGGCTGAAAACAACTGCGACTAAAAATAGATTAATTAGATCATTTAATTTACAAGTCACAATTAATTAATTGCACAAAAAAATTAGTCGCATGACAGCACCAATTATAATTACTGTATGTCATTTTCAGACAAAATTAAAAAAACCTGTGTCGCTTTCCAAGACATTGTGTCTGCAGAGCAGCGGAAGTTTTGAGTTGTGGGCGGGAATGCTGGATCCAACCTGCCCCCAATTTCACCCATCTTTTTTACACTTTCTTCCACTAGCTTACTGCCCCTCAAACCCCTCAAACATTTTAGCAGTGCAACAAAAATGGCGAGCAATATTGGAGCTATCCAGCTGTTCAGTTTTGAGGCCAGATTCCAGTTCAGACAAGAAAAACATGACGAGACATACATGGATCAAGTCGTGAATCTAGAATGGAGTAGAACACTGAGCTTGTGGCCTACCCAGCATTTTATCTGTATCACAAATACACATTTTTTTCTCTTAATTCACAATAATTTGAATAAAGAAATACTTAAAAATGCACTTTTAAGATAAATGTTCTTCATAAATGTCTTCCATCCTAAAAATATACCACAGGAACATATGTTTAAAAAACATAACATAAAATTTTTTGGACTGGGTCTTTAAAAAATGAGGGTCTTGGTTCATTTGCAAATAAAATCTAATGCCAGCGAGATGAATTTGAATGCACATGGAGTATCCAGTAGAGCAAAGAGTGGAAGCAAACCAAAAGAATAAATGATGAGTGGGGTATGCATTTCCAGAAAAAAAAGCAGCACATCAGTATAAATTCAATAAAATGTGAGTTTGAAAAAGGTTGGAAAAATGAGATGAAGGATGAAGACACTAATAAAAAGGACGGATGACTCATTGCCTTTCTTTTTTTTCCCTCTATGGACAAAGCTCCTTTCAGGCAACACAACCCCTAAGCAAGTATGCTTGACATTTTTCTCTAACAGTATGACCTGATCTGATCTTTGGGTAACTTATGACTCTGCAGTGTGATAGATCGCAAACAAAACCAAATGAAGGCGTGAGAGGCAGCTTAGTCTGCTTTGAGGCTGTTCAATAATGTCTAAGCAGCAAAAACCTGTCTTGCATGCATGACAGAGACAAAAGTCACGGACTGTCTCTCAGCTTAAATATAGGCCTCTTAGACTCACTTCAGGCGTGTCACTCAAGCCGAATTCCTGTCATATCCACCATTAGACAACTCTTGTGTGATTAGCCAAAAATAAAAGGCCGGGTAGGGATGTATGAATGGGACAGAGCAAACGAGTGACGGGTTCACGTGAATGACTGCTTTGATCCAACAGACAAAATATTCGGAAATAACTGGTTTACAGAACTAAGAAAATAGTTTCTCATCTATTTTCTTCATCTTTTGGACTAAAACACTTTTACTTGTTCTACTTTAGTCATACTGAGAGCAGTGGCGCAAAAAGTGGGCATGCAGCATTTATGTCGTTTGGGGGCGCCGGCCAAAGGGGAAGTTGTGAAAATTATTTATAGTCCGTATTTTTTAATTTCACAGCTGTTTGTGCCCATATATTAACATGATAATATCAGTAACAGAAACACATCGTAAGTGATTGGCCGCCCCCGCCGCAGCCGCTCCTCCTTCACTCGGGTCTTGAACAGAAAGCGACATGTGCGAGGGCACGCTGTTGATTGTTATTATTTGAATTGTGTGATCATCTGATGACAGGATTAAATAGAGAGGCAACAGAAAAAAGAATTGGGGGATCAAAACATAAAATGCAAAAGGGACAAAGATGTGGTGTGACTGAAGAAAAGTTTCTCTAAATGGCAGTGATAAAAACAGGCTTGGAAACATTCAGGTTAAAGCTACCAGTAAAATGGTCACGTAAGTGTCTTGCAGCTGTACTGAGCAGGATTTACACTAATCATGAAGAGAATGTTTTAAATGATTACTTTAACTAGATGTACCAAAACACTGAAAAGGTTTTTATCCCTTATCCGGAGACTGAAACAGCACTAAATGATGATAAAAGCTGCTCCTATGGGCCGAAGGGAGAAGTATGTGTGATGGTGGGTTAGATGGTGTTTTGTTTCTTTTTCTTTTTACCAAGTCGCTCATTTTCAAATAGCATTCCTAAATTTTTTAAAAACATGCATTAGCAAGATGTTCAATTTATTTAAAACATGAAATAATTGTTGCTTGGCCATATGATTTAGTAGAGAAGAACACAGGCATAAGGTTGATGATGACAGACATGAGGTTGATGATGCACCTGATAGAAAAGAGAGCAGATATGACTTCAGGTTAATTAAACTATGCAAGTCACAAAAACCTAGATGCTCATTCTGGTTTAAACTTCTGCTGACCACCTGTTCACTTATTTTGGGAAAACAAGTGCAGACATACATGACAAGTCAGTCCCAACAGAGAAGAATGAAGAGAGAGGTTCAGATGATGATGATGATGATGATGATCGAGAGAAAGACTGAGGATTAGCTGATGATGAAGAGGGAGAAGAACAGAGAGGTGCAGAGGAGTGGGCCGGGGCAAGGCATTAGTCAAAAGATCCTTCTGAATGGGCTTCAGCACAAATTTGGGGAATCATTGAGGCAGAACATGGTTGAAAATGGCTCAAAGATGTTCTGCAGGGTCATATCCAATCAGATAAGAAGTAGTTAAATATATACATTTAAACAATAAAAGTGTTGTGTGAATGCTTAGAGGAGGGGTGGATGGGACATTTTTATGTGCATTTATGTCCGTGTGTTTGTGTGTGTGTGTGTGTGTGGGGGGGGGGGGGGGGTTAATGTGGCCGCACAGCCCTATGAAATTAGGTAGTTGCGTCCCTGACTGAGCGTGAAACATGCCACTCCTCTCACTACTTTTTTTTTTCTCTCTTTGGCAAAACAAATGAGGAATCTTCCTTTTTGTTTTCCTCTTTTTTTACTTCCATGTCTGCAGTGTCACAGCTATGCTGCATTTTGGCACTGCTAATGTTGTCCTACACATTTGTTCACTTTGTCCGGGTTTCTTCCACTTTTGAATACCGTGTGGGAAGGATGTTTATGACAGTTATGCACTGATGTGTTTTTCTGAATAAAAGCAGATAAACTGCAGTTCTGAGCACTTTCAGCTTAAAAAAAAAGCTCGTCTCAAACCAAAAAAATTGCCATTTGTGGGAAGAGCTCCTCTCTGTTGTGATCTCATGTAAAGTAAAGGGTTAAAAATGATTTTCCCCGATGCATGCTGCTACTAACACACACTGTTTTTGAATATCACAATATTTACATGAAAGAAATGTGGAATAAAATGGAATAACCGAATAAATAACTAAACCCAGTGACTGACAAAAAATGCTTAACTAGTTCAAAGCAAACGTCAATGAAGAACACACATTTATGCCCAGCCGTCTTCCCCATCGGGCTAGTTATTTATAGAAAAGGCAACTTTTGCACACGCCCCCATCTCTTCTCCGTATATGCTCCAGAGGGACTTCTTCCTGAGTAGGCTTTGCTGAATTATTGATGAAATGTTTTTAATAAGTCATCAGAAGGGAGTTAGGTTTTCACTGCATGGTGACAGCATGATGGAGTTGGAAAAGTGCCAAGTGGGACAGAAACGACCCTCCATTAGTAAAACTAACACATTTAATTCAGGATGACATGTTGCAGGGGCTGACGAGGACAAGGTCAGAATGTATATCAGTTAAACTTTTTAGCTTAAACTATTAGTAGGTGCGCACCCCATCAGCCTGTGTGCACTACTAAATAAAAAAAATTACATTTTTTAACTGTATAGCCCAGTTTGGTTTGGACAGCTTTAGAACCTGCTTAAATAACGAGTAAAACAAATTTTACAATCCCTTTTTTATTGTTTGTTGTTATTGTAATCGACCCTTTAATTTTTAGCTATCTTTGGTTTTGTGTTACTACTCCTAATTATAAAGGAAATGTTTTAAGCCTCTACAAACCTAATAATTTATATTCTTTTTAGGTTTTTGATTTAATCAAATACATTTTATGTAAACGTGTGTGTGTGTGTGTGTGTGTGTGTGCAATTGAAACACTTTACAGAGATAAAGAGATACCTAGCCGAGTTGTATTCCAAAATATAAAGGTGATCATTTTGATTCTTTCCATTAGCGTTTATTATAGTAAATATTTTAAGTACGGTATTCCACCTCTGTTTGCGGGGGCTAGGGACCAGAGACACCTACAAATACACAAAATCTGGTAATACAGAGAACAACCCAAACCCACCCCATCCGCCCCATGGCCGAAGAATGTCAGATCCTTCCTCATTAAAAACCCTTTTGAAACATTTTCGATGCTTTGTGAAAGATTTATTATAGAACGTAGGAATATTGCTCAACAAAGAGTTTATTTTTGTATTCAGAGCAATACTGTAGCGTACTTTATAAGGCACATTAGGAGTGTCTCACTGTTTCTCTGCGTCTTAAAAACAGGAGCCCCTGCTTCCTCCTTCATCAGTTAAGTGCTGGAGGTCCTGCAGTGCAGCCTGGCGCGTCAGTCCAGCAGCAGCGTGTTTTGAGTTCCGCTTCCTCCAGAAGAGGCCGTTTTCAATCACCATTCATTAATTTGGATGATAATTATTCTCCGCGGTAATCTTCCTCAGCATTTCAGGATATTTTCCATCCATTTCTGAGTCAGCTGATGCCACTTCTTCATGCAGGGGCACAAACTTCGGTCATAGGGATTTATAGTTATATACTCACTGTTAAATATTCTTTAGCAGCCGGCATTGAAGCAGAAGGGCCGGCGTGCTCTTCATCTCATCCTCTCCCTTGGATGCAAAAGGTTTATACAAGTGTCTTGAGTTGTCTGAGTTTTTGTGATGAACCTGAGTAGTCACGTGACTGACAAAAATATCTGCAAATACGTGAAACCGCGAATATTGAAACGCGAGTAAGCGGGGGAACGTTTTGCCCTTCAACATGAATCAGTCCAAACTCTAGTTTTAATAGGCTGCATTTCAGAATGCTACAAAACATTCCTCCAATCCATGTTCAAATTTCATCCTTGCACATGTGTAGATATTCAGGACCCTAACAGTCAGAATTCAAAACAATTATTTAATGGAGGAAGAGGACTGCCAAAGTTTACACACGGGGCTAAGCATCGCTGCCTTTTCAGATGTCAGTGTTGGTTTTTCACACGCCAGTAAGTGTGCTTCTTCCGACCTGTTTGACTTATCCACCCACTGTCAGACTCCATATGTCTATATGTGCACTGGTGTCTTGCAGGCGGCAGAGTTGCTCTGTGGGGAAACTGATGGAGCAACAAGCAGCAGCTCTTTATGGAATAAACCTGAGCATGTTGGTTTCTACCCTAACTACAATGTTTGAAAGTATTTTTTGTTGGAAACAGAAAACATTCTATTTAAGCCTCAAAGCCTATTTTATGCATGAATAAACAAAAACGCACAATAAAAAGTAAAAATTGTACAAATTTTAGAAACCATTTATTTGACGCCTTAAATTTGGTAAGTTATCCAATTGTTTGGTCTACACTGTAGTTTAACACAGCGAAAATGGAGAAATGCTAATCTAAATTTTACTAGCTGTAAAGAGTCTAAAGGCCCTCTTTCCTGTGATTTGTAAGATTATTTTGTAATGATATATTCAATCACTACATCTGTATTTGAGAACCCTGTCAAGCCGAGAATAACATTTATATAGGCTACAATGTGCATAAACACAGCAATGAGTCAAGCTTCAATTTAATATGAAACCAACTTCATTTTTAACCTTTAGTCAACATCAGCTCATGCACAAAACTGTCAAACTCATAATGGTGACATCAATTCTCAGTATGAATAAAATTACGGTTAATTTCACTTAAATTATTACTATTAATTAAGAAAAGAAGATTGCGTTTACTTCATGTGTTCATTCATGTCACATTAGCTGTCGCACAGCTGGGTGTGTGAAATTTGCTGTCTGCATTGGACCCTGGGGATCAGTGAGCTGTAGACACAGCTCCGCTTGAAAACCATTTGGTATTTCCATTTTTAGAGTCTTTGATATGACTCGACTGTGGATTTGAACTCACAACCTTTCGGTCTCAGCATGGACACTCGCTTGGAAAGCTACGCCGTTACCGTGCATTCAATCTAAATCCCTCACACAGACACGCAAAATTAATTGTAGTGCAGTCTTTGTAATTTAAGGGTTTGAGATTAGAATTTCCATTTTTGACCAAAGCTTTAAAAATCTTTGTCTCTAACCATGTCCTTTTGAAAAAACAGGAAGAAAAAAACTCAAAAAACGAGAGAAAAAAAACAAACAATTATTTTCCCTTCAAGTTGCTACATATCAGCAGCATCTTAGAACAGGAGAGGGGGAAACTTTTACAAAGCCCTGGAGCCACCTGGTGGCTGCTTGTATTTAATTCAAGTCCAGAGTTAGAAAAACAGTCAAACAAATTAAACAGTAGATGCTTGTCAAAGATTAAGTTCTCCTACTTGAAACGCTGCGGGGGCGGGCCTCTGCCAGATCGGAGATGGCTCCTGAGGTCACCGTCTTCTTCAGTCGGGATCCTGAGGCAGCAGCTCCCTGTGCCGGCTTTGCTAAGGCATCATCACTGCTGGCTCTTTTCAGCTACAAAACACGTGTTGTTCAGCTAAATATTTAGGTCTAGTGTCTGGATAATAATGTTGAGGAGTTACTTCACCACCATTCATTTGAAAAGCTGAGACTGACGAGTGCTTGCAGCTCACCTTGCTGTTGCGTTGATCAGAGGGGGACATGCTGGAGAATCTGGAGGTCTTCGTGGCTGTAGAGGTGGAGGATGGAGAGGCCAGAGAGGTGTGCCTTACTCGCTCCTGGGCTCCTGGCTTGGGCAGCCCCGCTTTAGTACCACCCGCTTTGAGCATTTCTGTGTTGCCAGGAAATTCTTCATACACTAAGAACAACAGAAGAAAGAAGGAATCGTTTTATTCACAAATATCCATCTTCCGAACTCACAGAATCCCTTTTCGGGTTCACGGATTGCTGGAGCTAATCAAGCAACTGTCGGGTGAAGGCGGGGTTCACCCTGAACAGGTCACTGCTCTGTTGCAGGGCTAACACAAAAATAAGTATTTTTTAATGAGAGATTTGTTTAAAAAATAGCAGTGCAGCATCTTTATCTTCAATACAGTACTAACAAAAGTTTAGGAGTTTGTCACAGAGAGCTGCTGCTTTTTGAGCAACAAACGGTAAAAACTGCTGAAATACATGAAATTAACTGTCTGCTGGGCAGCCAACTCTCACGCATTTGATTGATTTCTCAGTCTCTCACGCCAAAGTACACTCAACGTTACTTTTTTTCCAGTTTCATTTTCCTTGAATTAACCTGTTAAGGCAGAAGAAACTCTCGTAAGGTCCATAACTTAGGCCTGCAGAGACTGTGGTAATTGATTAGTCAATTATATTGAGAGGGTTTCTTTGTTGCAGGAACAGATTAAGAACGATGGGGCCGGACTCAGTTTAACAACTGGGTTTCTGCAGAGCAACATGAGGGTCAGTTAGAAGCAACGTCAGCGGTTGCAGCTGTATCTGCCTTTTAAATAAAGTATGGATCAAATATAAATAGTCTTAGTGATGTTAGAGTCCCGATGGCTTAAGGGAATTAATTTCAAGTTTTAGTTAACACAGAAAAGAGGCATTTCTGTTTATAGGAGTTCCTAAATGCTAGTAAAGGCAAGAGTCCATTTGTGGTAGATCTGGTGGAGGATTCGCACCACAGTGTTGAAGCCACTGCAGTGAGTGCTGCTTAAGTGTGTCCATTTAAAAATTGGAAGTACACTTTGAGTCTGTGGCTTTTTGTATAATTCTGAAACGTTATAGCATTCCACAGTGATAATACAGAGCAATGGTGAATCCAGCCCGGGATCCTATGATGGATCTGAGGCTCGATTGGATCACGAATTTCCTTTGTTGCAAGTGCCAAAACAGGCAGACAACAAGATACAGTAGACATGATGATTCCATGAAGATATGTTTCAGAAACTGACGGACACAAATGTGGTCTGATTTTCTCCTAGCCTGTGCTGAAACAGAACAGGAAATACACAAAATACAGAGATTTTGAGATCTTTTTAAGACCTATTAAATAAAAAATTCATATTCAGCCAAACCAGTTTCTGATTGCTGCAGTATAGAGATAAAAAAGTTAACAGAAAAAAGTTCCAAAGAAATGGGTCTTGTGCCTTTTGAATAGTGGAGGAAACACTCCACTAATACTTTCCTTTACTAGGAAAAGTAAGTAAGCAAAAAAAAGTAAGTGATTTATTTCTCACAGGTTTCAGGAAAAAGATTGGGCCAGACACTTGGCACTATTGCAAAAGCTGGTCCTGGTGCTGCTCCACTCAAATGTAAAGTGGGCCTAAACAGGTTTGGCCCTGGATGGAACCTTATCATCATTAGTGACAATTAAAATAGCAGGCCTTGAGCTGTGTTTCAAGTAGGAGCCAGCCACTGAAATTCTCAAAAAGGCCAAAGACCATTACTACAAGGTAAAAAAAAGTTTTTACATTGTTTCTAAATGCCTTGCGTCTTGTCTTTGTATGTAGTTTAGTTTGTATCTCGTGTTAGTAAGGTGAATTAATTGATTTGTGTTGCTCTTTAAAATTGTATTTTTTTTAAATTACTTTTTAATTCATCTTTTTTTTTACTTCGTGGTGCTTTATTTCACACAACCCTTTCACAAAATACACTTGACTGATCTTACGACTTGCCGACATGTAGAGTGACTTTTTTTTTTTTGTGTCTAATTTTAAGCTTTTATGAAAAGTTGGCAGGTCTGGGAAACCACACGAATAAACCTAAAACAGGTTTAAATAAAAGAACAGTCTATTTTGTATTAACTGCCAAAAATGTACATTTGAATTCACTCCATCCACTTGTAACAATACTGATTGTATTTACAAGAGGTAAAATAAAAGCTAGATCAAGTTCAAAAACTGAGCCAATGTTTAAGGCTCAAAATTTCAGCTTCTTTGCACTGAGCTAAGAGGATAACAGACAGGCCTATTGGAAACTATTTTGATTGTGTCTAGACCACCTGCCTTTTCTGGTATTCTGAAATGTAAAAGCCATCAGCATCTAACATGGAAGCATCAATTTTCCCCAGTAACTGCAGCACTGGAGTCGTTCCTGCAACGAGGAAGAGAAAAACCAGAGATTCCTATTTAATTTGCTGGAGAAAGCAGCATCAGGCAGCTCTGTATAATACACATCTGTCCATATTCCAAACTCGCTGACTTCTATTTAGGTTGCTGGAGCCTATCCCAAGAGAGAGCTTTCTCGCTGTGAGGTGAGAGTGCTAACAACTACCCCACCGTGCAGCCCATTATACATATCTATGGTAAGACGTGGCACAATGATAAAAATCAATTAATCTGATGGCGGTGGAACTGGAAGGAAAAATTTGAGAAACCAACTGAATCTAACAGTAAAACGCTCTGTAGTTGCCATAGGACAACAGAAGTCACTATTCTGATTGTGACGAACTGATGCTCTGGGTTTAGAAAAAAGAGGAGCTCTAATGGGACACAACCTAAAAGCACATAAACAGAAGAGAAATGGAGGGTCATAAAAAAAATACATGTTCACCACCTGCAGACATTTGAAGTTTGGTTTTGTTTTTATCATGCTGGCCTTTCTAGAGCTAAATGTGAAAGCACACAAGGATATAGTCAGCAAAAAAACACTGTAAAAACACAGGTCTTCACAAAATCCTTAATAACCACCCCTGAAATTATAAAAAAGCACACTGAAAACTATTTGACACGTGCAAAGATTTAAAACCTTGTTTTCAGACCGTCAAGTTATCTGATCAGGTTTAAAGTTGTTTTAACTTCTTTTTGGTCTGCAGCTTTTCAAGCTTTTCGCAAAATTAATACAGTCAATAAATTGTTGTCCCATTACGAGCTAGGACCTAGAAATAAGGACATTATTACTCCTGACAATAGAAAAACTTGATTTAAGACTAAAATAAAAGGTAAAGATAAGAAACACTAATTTTTTGTTTTTAATTTAAAGGATGTAACAATAAGGTTTAATCAAAGTTGACCGTTTTATTAAGATGAGCCTAATATTACTTCAAAATGAACAACAATTAAGTACATAAAAGCCCAAAAACTAAAAACTATTTGCTTAGAACTGCAAAAATAATTATTATTGGGGTGTACAACAACAACAAATCACATGACTCCTGAAAAATTATCCAACAAGTGTCTTTTCTGTCAATCGCTTGTGTAATCAAACAACTGTTGGTTTCTTTTTCTTTCTTGTGGTTTAAATAACTCATTTACAAACTATACAATAGCCAGAGTGTTAAAAATATGACACCTAAGGATTTTTGTTCTTCTTTTAAATAAAGTGATGGAAAAATAAAAAAATGGAGAAACAGAAGAAATAAACACAGGCAGAGCTTTATGAATATCAAAGGTAACATGGTTAGAATAGGTTCCATATAACTGATTAGAAATACATAAACAAAAGAAGGTTCCTTTTAAATGTTCTGTTTATCAAGGAAGTTTATGTGTGCTTAAGTTTGCCTGGATACAAATGCATTGCACTATTTATGTTAATGAATGAAAGCATGTGTTTTCCTGGTGGTTCCTCATATGATACCAAAGGCTTCTTCAGGCGATATCCTGTGACTAACTCCTGTCTAACATCCAAGTCAAACCATTGGATCATTTTACCTGGCACAAGCACAAGCCTAACCTGCAGCTTGACCTGATTTGACATCCACTTTAGCAACTAGAGGAAGTAGAATAAAGGATGTTTAAAGGAAAACTATTCTGAAAAACTGGATCTGAACAGAAACAAGCAAATATAAGGACTGTTTCAAAGCAAAGTTCATAGGTGTAATGGCTTCAGCATATGAAATGCCTCACATACTTTTTATTTTATCTTCCTTGAACAAAGCAGAAATAAATTCTGCAAATGCAACCTTGTCCTTTTACTCTGCAGAGACATGATTCCAAGAGGGTAGATTTGTGTCCAAACTATATACTGATGACCCAAATGTGAAGCCTAAATATGTCTGAAAGACATTGCAAACGCCTGAGGCTGCAGTCCTGCAACTGAATAAGGACAGTACAAGTCCAATGACTGACTAGTCTACAAAAACATACATCTGTGGACAGAGTATTTCTAAATTCATGTAAAGAGATTTTACAGAAAAATACACCGTACTGTTTTTGTGCTTCACACATTGTTCTAATTTGTGACTAAAAAGAAAAACTCTTTTTTTTTTCTCAATCCCGTTTTCAAAAATAGAGAGCTGAATGTTCAAACTAAATAACAGAAGGTGGTGGAGGAGTTTCTCAAATTCCTCAAACCGTTTCTGATGGACAGTACTGCTGAGAACAGATAAAGAGAAAACAGCAGAAGTTTAAAATAACTATCACCATCTGTTAGTTGGAAGCTAAAAAGACCCAGAATATTCTAATCTGTACACAACAACAAGTTTTTATTCAAAGTAAAAAAAAAAAGGACAATTCTGGGATTTGTTAAAAGTTCACAAATGTTTACATTTTTTATTTTACAAATCAATCCTTGAGCTAAACTTACTAAATATGTTTAATTTTTTTTTTTTCAGAGTGTATTCCAATTGGAAAAGTCTGTTGGTCCGGACCCAGAGAGTGGTTCCTGGTCCCGGACCAGGGTCTGCTTGGGTGTGTTCAGACTGAAAATGTGTTCCAGAATTATCTAGGGAAGAGAACTCTGGTTCACTTTAAGCGAAGCAAGTGTGTCCAGTCTGAATATACCCTTAATACCATTATAAATAAAACTGTTTACATGAATTATGTTTTTCAGCAAATTCTAGTGTAGCATTTAAAAAAAAAAAGTAAAGACTATGTGCTCACCTGTCCATGCAACCTGCAGATGAGCGGCTGCTCGGCCAGCAAAATCAGTATATAATATATGCAAACCTAAACTTCATTCCCACAGATGAAACTATATATAATCACTGTTTAAATATTATCACTATGCCACCGAATTAAGGTACAATCAGGGTTACAAAGGGAATCAAGCAAAAGAGCCACAACAATTCAGTGATCTAAAAATTAGGAAACAGCTTTAGTGCAGAACAAACAATGACCTGCTTTGCAAATGCTCCTTTTACAGTATGTATGCTCGGACAGACAAAAGGGGAAACTGAAATCTAAAGTAGCTACTAGCTACATGTATGAGCACAAAACATCCCTAAGTTGATCATTTAAAAAAAAACATCTGAAAAGACACAAGGACATCCAAGTATAAATATCAGAAAGCCTCGTTTATCTCCCGAGTCTGTCTAAGAAACGATCTCTAAAAGGTATAATTACAGCAAGCCTGTATACAAAGTAAGCGTACATTTAACCTCTCTACATTTTTTCTAACGAAGCCCCACAGAAGTAATGCTGTTCTCTCACATGTTTGGTTTTAGGGCCTGTTTCCTCGGTGATCTCCTCAGCCTGGATGCTTTGTGGCCCAGCTGATGAAAGTACTCCGAGCAAATGCAGTCTTCGTCAACACAGCAGTCAGGAAGAGGAAATGCTGCAAGCGCCCAACCGCTGCTGCCTCACCACTTACTGAGTTAAAGGGGAAAAGTGTTTGAGTCTCCATGGTCATGTTTCTTCTCCTTACATGATGACTAGAAACAAAAGAGGAAATGAGAACCCAGAAGGGGGAATGGATCTTTGACACGAGACAAGATAATTCTGGGCTCTCTGTAGTTTCAATTTGACAAAACCTGACATCATACAGGTCGTCTGAGAAAAAGCCTTCAGTTTCACTGTGAAAACTGAATTGAAGGAGTTTCTGTACACACTTGCATATTTGTCTCTTAAATATTTGACAAAAATAAATCTATATGTTCATGTTTCTGTAGCTTGCGGGGACACAAATGATTGGTTGCAGCTCAGAGAAGCCAATCTTGTCTCAGAGGGTGGATGACTTGTGCATGGGTTGGAGGTCAGTACTGAACCAGCAACATACAGCATGCCAAAGCCATGGGAAGATGTGGGTAGAAAGAGAACTGCAATGCTCAGTAGAGCAAGCTTGTGGTAAACCAGGAAACCTGATCTAACCGCACCCATTGCATTAAATCTGTTTTTAAAAATGGATTTGAAGAGTTGGAATAGAGTGAATCTTGTTTTCTGGGCCGCATCAGCTGTCATATTTTTTTTAAATATACAGATTTTCTGTATGAATCAGGATGAACCAGTGGACAAAACCGGTGTGACTGTCAAGTATTGAGAAGTTCCTGTGTGGGGATAAAGATTCTCACGGATCTCACTAAACGTTTAGGCTTTGAAATCAAACATCCCAACAAAGATAAAAGATGCTCAATCTTAAAACTAATCTGCAATGAGAGCATTGCTGACCCAGTAACTCTATCTTTGAAGCACAGAACCTATGTGCCAGATACCAAAATAAGACAACTACTCTTCATCTGCATCCTTCCTCTCTTCACCCACACTGGCATCCAGAATATGAATCTGGTGGTTTTGAGAGGTTTCCAAACACAGCAGGATTCTTTCGAAATTGTTTTTTTGGTCAAAACTGACTGCAAGATTTCAAGTGACAAATCAGAGGCGGAAGAAAAACAAAACAGGAAGTAGAAGGTCCCTGGGGTGTGAAAGCATTAAATTAATAAATAATGATGGAACATGAAACCATGAAGATTAGTGGTGAAAAAAGGTAATGTGGCTCTCAGGGGTTGCAGCTTCATTGTGATGTTCGAGGCCGAATAAAGGGACGACTGAAAATACCACTTAAGTAAGACAATGGCAGACACGTGGAGTTTGTGCAGTAAGTGCTGCCTGCGTCACGCTCTCTTTCCTGTCTCTGAAAGCTAAATTCACCCCACTCACAGGAAAAACACAGCCAAAGCAATAAAAACCCAGCAATGATGGTGACTCAGATAACCGGCTAAAAAAAGAACTCCTCATCTGACAAAATTGTAATGCCTTTAAAACTAAATTACTAAAAGTTATCCCTATAATATTTATCGGCAAATGGTGCAAACAACCAAAGTTTGGAATATTATTTTTGCAAAGAGGGCCAGATTTGGTTTGGTAAAAATGTGCGAAGGCCAATCATTCAGCAGGCATTCTTTTAACCTTTAATAACATTAAATGCAAATAAACTTTTTAATGAAAAAGGTTTTTTTTGCAATAGGATACTTTTAATTTCTTTACATAAAGCAGAATTATATCTAAATACATTTTTACCACATTTACTGTGAATTTCACATTTGAAGACCAGAAATAAAATAAAGCAAAAGTCTGTCTGGAGTAAAAACCTTTTGTGAAGATTAAATCTGGGTTCATATAAAATGATATATGTTAGGGCTGGGCGATATGGCCTAAAAATAAAATCTCCGATTTTATTTTTTTTAATTCGATTTCCGATTTTTTTCCCGATTTTTTTCCCCCCTACTTAAGGAAAGCAATAAGTATAAACGGCAGACAACTTAAAGCAAATGTTGCTTTTATTTAATCAAATGCAAGACAAATGTAACCCCCATTTCTGGGATGAATAATAAATAAATAAAAACACTCTTGGAATCAAAGTTAAGTATAAAATTTTTCTTCTTCTCACTCCCTTTTGGACTTGTGTTTATATAATTTTGTTGTTTTATATAATTTTTTCTTGATTTTATATAATTTTTGTCTTGTTTTTTTTCTTATTTTGTTATTCTACTCTTGTTTTCACTTGTCCAAAATAAAAAGGCTACTTACTTCAAGTCCCAGCTGTGTTTTAAGTTACACTTTGTAGTCTAGACTAAAATGAGACAAACATTCACCTTGAGAGTAGCAGCATTTTCTAAAAAGTTATCAATACAGCTCATATCTGGGTCTAAAGTTTTAAATAAACGATGAAGCAGCAGGAGTCGCGGTTACCCCCCCCCCCCCCCCCCCCCCCGCGCCGCCTCCGTCCTCTCCCGAAACAAAATCCTACGGTGGCCGCGTCGCAAATGAATATACAAGTAATAATTACAGCGCAGTATTCTTTATTAACAAATAACAGTAAAAAATAACTATCTAACTAATGAACTAACTATACAGGCGTTGTAGAATGAGTATGTGTGTCAGGTCGCGTGTGTGTTAGGGCGCGTGCATGTGTAAGTAGACTGAGCGCGTGCCACGTGACCGCGCGTGAGAGCCTTTGACTCCGATGAGCTCCTTTAGGTAAATGTGGCAGCGTGGAGACTCTTCCTCCACGTCTGTGACAGTAAAGCCACACCAGTTCCACACAACAGATGAGTTCATTTCTTTCTTGGGAACAAACTGTCCACTCTCACCGGTAGCCATGCTGTCGCGTGCTGTTTCGTGTGTTGTTTGCCGCGTGCCGTGTGAAACTAACGCTACGGAAGCTCTGAGGAGCCAAA
Organism: Oryzias curvinotus; assembly: GCA_023969325.1. Taxonomy (NCBI): domain Eukaryota; kingdom Metazoa; phylum Chordata; class Actinopteri; order Beloniformes; family Adrianichthyidae; genus Oryzias; species Oryzias curvinotus. Next base: position 9,422,295 of record CM043719.1, read on the forward strand.
AATGCGCCACATTAAAAACTCGATTTTGTTATTTTTGAAATCGCCCGTAACAAAAAATTCGAATTAATTCATTTGATCGATTTATCGCCCAGGCCTAATATATGTGAATCACTTTTAATGCAATATTCACTCCGCGCATGTGGAGTGGATTCTTCAATGCGTTAAAAGCACGTTCAAGAACCTGCAGTGGCTTTGGTGCAAAATGTCAAAGCTGTGACAATTTTGATAGTCTTGTTCCAAGCTTTTTCTTTCAAAGCTCTATTCTGATAAATCAAAGACTTGGTGGCATAAAATTCCATCTGGAGACAAACTGCAATTATTAATAACTCCATTATCAATTTTCAAACAGTTGTCACTTCTGTAAATTAAAAGGGACACCATCCAAACAATACTACCAAATCCAAGTCCCTGATTGGTCAAAGTAAGTCCTGGTTAAACTTGCAATGCCTAACCCTTATCATAGCCTGAAAACAGTCAAAGAAACTTGTGTAGCTATGCATGAATGCATAAGCATGAGACACGCATATACACACGTTTACATAGACTTTTAATTGAAAGTAGTCGCTTCAAGGGCGGTGAGAACGTAGCTTTAAATGCTCACGGTAAACTTCTAAATTCAAATAATGTGAACAGAAGAATAACAAACAAGTATCTTATTCCGAAGAAAAAAACACTGTGGTTTTAATCACAGACACAAATCAATCTGTTTTTTGTCCCTTAAGGCTCTGAAGGTCAAATAGCCAACAGTTGTCGCCACAGGTTTAGCAATTGCAATCAAGAAAATATTGTTCTTAGAAAGTGCTGGGGCCACATATTAATTTTATGACAGGAACCTGCGTGGCAGTAGAAATTTTAATGCAGGCTGCATTTGGTCCATGGGCCAGACTTTGGACATGCTTGCTCGAAAAAGTGGAAAAATATTAATTTTCGACATCACTTTATATTTCAACTGGAACCAAATACGACAACTAAAATAGATTTTTGAACTTTTTATGATAGGATAATTTTCTTAATAGCATTCCATAGTTAGTATTTTAAAGCTGACAATGTTATCAGGTCTTTTTCCAATGAGATAACGCTGAATAGATTGAACCACGTTAAGCAAAAGGATATAAATGTGGCTACTGTTTTCCCTCTCTGATAACAATGTATCAACATGGTCATGATTAATAATTTCTTTGCTACCACATACCATATAAATGAAGTTTTATGTTGCTTAGTCCAAATCAGACTAAAATCTTCAAGCATCTACGATGTATCAAAGCATTAACTGAATTGGCATCATTAATTGGTGGAAATTCTTAAAATGATACTTTTATTTTCTCAGCTGCTACACTTCCAGGTAAGAGGTCAACATTACCCCGCTTCTATAATGGTAGTAGCTATAATAACTAATAAAACTTTTTGCGCCTCAAACAATTATTTTATTGAAAATGAAGACTTAGTAACATGCTCCCATATGAGGGGTTGACCTACACAGGTGCTGTGGGTTTTTGGGTTGTCTGGGCCCATGGAGAATCATGAGGAGCGGTCACAACAAGTAAACAGTTGGACTCTTTTTTTTTTTTTTCTGTTTGATAACATGACATTCATTTGTTCCACGGCTGATCTGTTTCTTCATTCCCACTCTGTGTCGGTTACAGCGGCCATTTTGGTTCAGTTCTTCTCCTCCGGGAACGGATTGTGTTCAGACTGAGGAATCTCAGTGAACTGAAGCTCAGTACTATTGGAAAAGAACCGAGACCACCTCCAATGATGGGTCAGATAGTGGTCCTGGTCCCGAACCGGGGACGGCTTGATTGTATTCTGACTTAAAATTTGTTCTGGTTTATCAGGGAAAACAAACTCTGGTTCATTTAAACTGGAACAACTGTGTCCAGTCTGAATACAGCCTAAGATTCTGTCATTTTGTCAGTTTTTGATTATTTCCGTTTTCTTTAATTAACAGAGAGGTGAAGATTACGTGGTTACGTGTGCATGCCATGTATGAATGTGCCACTGGGATTTTTTTGATCACATCTGCAGCTCTGCAGCATCTGCAAAACAGCTGTGCATCAGAAAGTGCTGTGTGCAAATGTCTGATCTCAGCTTAAAGTGAAGCAGGAAGCGTGTGGGTTTGGATCCCATGCTGCGAAAGAGTCTGTGTTCTCCCTTTGTGTTCCTCCATAAAGAAGAACACGTAAAAATAAATTAAACAAAACTGAAGTTTCAGATTTTGTCAATCTTGAAAACCCTTCCAAATAAAAACAAGTCAGTTATACAGACTTTAGCAAACAGTGTAACTCATACTTGTGGCAATATATTGTATCTGTCATATTTTTGTTCTTGGAAGAAACAAAATCAATGACAAAAAAAGGTGGTTAAAGCACAATGGTACTTAGATGGTGTCCATCAAAGCAGCAGGTGAGTATATTCTTCACTAAAAAATATTAGAAGTCATCTTCATTTGAGCCTTAAAAAACAGCACTTCTGTATCTGAGTTACATTGGGAAAGCTAAATGCTTATTCAGCATCTTTGGAGGAAGAAGACATTTTGCTAAAATGTGTTGAGCTGATCATTTTCTTCACTCTGGACAAAGATCAACAAGTTTTCTGGTTTGTTTTTTGGCTTCTACTTTGGCTGTTTGAACTTCACAAATAAAATCTATCTATCTATATACCCAGGCTGTGTCCCACCAAGGTGGGGTAGCCTAGACAGGGCACACAATTTTAACTCCCTCCTTCTCTTCCCCAAACCCTCCTCCTTCAGTGTGTGTGTGTGCATGTGTGTGAGTGTGTGTGTGTGTGACTGGTCAAAGAACACAGTATATGTACAGTATATGAGTATATGTATAAATCTAGCAAGTATCTTAAACATGTAGTGTAGTGAAGTATACTAACTGAACAGTTCTTCAGACTAAATTGGAACATTTTAAGTTTCCAATATATGTATAGTACATAGAAAGTAACCTTCTAGAATACTGCCTCACTGTTAGTATAGACTAAGAAGATTTGTAGTACACTTAGACTACTTTTTGCTAAGGGATGAACGAAGACTATAAAAGCAAGCGTAAAAAAACCCAACTTTCTATTGTACTTTTTGAACAACTAATCCAGCAAAACAACCACAGCCAATCATCATCTAACCCAGTGTTTTTCAACCAGTGTGCCGTGGGAGATGGTCAAGTGTGCCGTGGGAAATTCCCCTCATAAACTGATCTAAAAACATTTCCCATCTCCAGGATTTCAGCTCTGTGTTCATCCAAACAGGCCCTGATAAAACACTGAGTAGTTAGGAATATAAAAGATCATAAAATTATTTTTTCTTTGTTTTTATTTTATTTTATTAAAGACATTTTGATAAGGATGACGGTAACGCGATTTAGCTGCAGCTTCGGCTGCATTCAGGAAAAGTCACGCCCCTTTAACTGTCTTGAAGGATTAATCACATGTCATCAGTCTGACCAATCAGAAGTGGTTAAAGTCTTAACTTCCTTGTCCCGATTTAGCTCGTAAAGTCGCTCAGTTTTAGCAAAAATACCAGCTAAAGCTCGTCTTTAGTGGTGTAGCTTTCCACAGAATCCAGTGTCAGACCGTGGAACAAGAGAACAAAACAATGAAGCTCTGAAAAGCGGTCTCGCGGCCGTTTTATGCACTACATCTCCCATGATGCATTGGGGTAAAACGTCAGCGCACAAGGAGATCTGTTGTTAAACGTCTTATAACCAACGAACACACCTCAAACTGTTTTTAAATCTTCTAACTTAACTTTTATTAAATCTTTTAGAAAAAAAAACAGCTGCAGCTTCCAGCTTTTTCTCCCACAATTATCTCAAAAATGCACGTGAGATTGTGGAGGGGCTGTAGAATACAGACTATGAGTTCCTCCTTTTTTTTTTTTTTTTTTAGATGCTGGTGTGCCGCGGGATTGTTTTTAAGGTTAAAGTGTGCCGTGGCTCAAAAAAGGTTGAAAAACACTGATCTAACCACAACATGCAGTCCATGGCAGCAGACTTGGTTATGAACACTATGCGTGCACTTTATCTTTTTTCTTTTTCTGCTTTATCTTTCTCAGAGTTAAGTCTCCTTGAGGACCAAACTTCCTGCTCTGCCCGTGTCAAAGTTCTTGTCAGATAAACAGTCACTCAGAGCCACGTTGCAGAAGGTTCAGTCTGCCCAGCTGGCCGCATGTTCTGAGTGGGTGGACTCCATAGAAACACGAGCAGCGCATCCACAAGAGGAAAAATACAGACACTAAATAGAGCTCAGCGAATTTCCACAATGGAACACCGGAGCGGGTGTTCAGCGGAGAAGCGCTCCCGTCTGTGTTCTTTGAGTCTGAGAGCAGCCTCCTGAATTGTGGTATGAAAGCTATTTGCTGTGCTCTGTGGGTGTGTCGGCTTCACTTACACGGGGACAGAGAGATTACAATTACTCAGAGATCTGTCAGAGACAAAGGAAATATTTTTATGACACTCTCCTCCCATATGAATGTCACAAACATGCAGACTTGTTCATCCGGTTCACTTGCCTGAACAGAGTTAATCATTTTTAAACAGCAAAGATAAAAAAAAATGTTGTGCAGCTCTTTAACAAGACTGTTACAGTTAAGCTAGGCTATGCCTAAAATTGGGGCTAGATGACACACTTAGAAAAACAGTAGCATTCCTCAGAGCCACTGAGTTGATTCAGTAATCAAGAGTATGATTGTTGTTAAGTATGCAGTCCCTTTCCTGGACATTATAATAAAGGCTCCCTCCTTCGTAAACAAATGAACAACTCTCACACAGTGAGACAATTTACACTCACACACAAAACCAAGCTTCCAAGGAAAAATATATAGCTGGTCCTACGTGCCCTTAACAAGCAACTAATTTTAGACACACCTTCTGAGACATACACGTTTCTGTTCTTTCAACTGAAAGTCGTTTTAGACCTCCTGCAAGTTCCAAAGCTAAAAGAATAAACAATCCAACTGTAAGAAAATCAGACATTGCCTCTTGACTATAAATAGCTTTCTTCTTAAATCTCCCTCTAGATTTTTGTTGGCAGAAGCAAACAGACAGCCCAGGCCATGTGGTAAAATCGAATTCTGCTCATTTGAGTGTTTCCTAACACTTCCCTGCAAAAGACTAAGAGCTTTCTTCAAACAAGACAGACTGAACACTAGGGCTGCTTTAATGTGAGCACACAGAGGGCACGCTCACACCAGAGTTTGTGTCTTCCGATGGTCTGCTTTCTTTGGCAGGACTGGATGTTATAACTGGAATATGTTTTCAGGCAGTTTTGTCTGCTCGTGAAAGTGCATTGTGAAAGCAGGTTCTCGTCAAGTATTGGACAAAGTCCAATAAAAGGTGACTTTAAAGACTCACACAATGAAAACCATGTTTTTTTTAACATGTTCTTGTGGCTTTTTTTTTTTCATGATGAAGCACAACTAGATCCATGTACGCCTTCATTTTCCTCGTTCAAGCTGGCATCTGTACACCGAATATTGCTTGTCATTTTTATTGCATTGGTCAATAGGGGTGTGAGGGGCTGTAAGCTAGCGGGAGAGAGTGTAAACAGATGGATGATGGGGGTAGGAGCGGGCTTGCACAAAACAGTCCCGCCCACAATTCAGAGGTGAATTTCTCGTGAGCTCCTGTCGCTCTGCAGAAACTATTTCCTCGAAAACAGATTTTTCATTTTGGCTAAAATGGCATAATCATAATTAAAAGACAGATGAGAACGCTTATTTCTATTTTATATTTTTTACTTTATTTATCCAACAATGAGGAAAGTGTTCTCCGCATTTTGACCCATCCCCTGGGGGAAGCGGTGAGCTGCAGACTAGCCGCGCTCGGGGGGGCGACAGCTGGCTGGCTCGGTTGTTAGACGACCTGCTCTACCGCCTGAGCTAAACTGCTGTCATTGAGTAATTTTAGTAAATGAATAATCAAATTAGGTAATACCAATGGATTCTAAAGTTGAGAAAAGAAGCTTTGTGCTGATATGCAACATTGCTTTTCTTTGCATCGGTATCAGCGGATTCACATCAACGGTTGAAGAGCTCCGGATGTCAAAATGCATGTGCTATTTAGGTGTCGCTGGCAACATCCTTGGTGTTAAAGGGTTATTTCTCGCTGACCAATGCACTTTGTATAATTTAAGGTTGGACGTCCACTGAAATCTTACAAAAATGCTGAAACTGAATATTTTGAAAAAGACTCAATGAATCCAAACATTTTATGTTGGATCTCCGACTTTGACTGGCACCAAATTAAAAAAGATAAAGTCCCTTCTCAACACAGACTGCCCAGTCAGTCTAAAGCAGAGGTGCTGATTATGTCAACAGAAGGATATGTGGGTAGATCGCGGGTCATTAAAGATAAATAATGAAAAAATATATATATTTTTAAAAATCCATCGACAAATCATCTTTCTCACCCAGAAGTACGTGACTAACACATCTGATACATACGTCACTGCACATGCATGTTTAAATACGCTGAGCGCCATCGGAAAGTCGCTACCTGCTACGCTGCACACCGGATCCCCGGCGGAGGACCACTTTGGCCCGCAGGAATGTTTATTGAGGCCCAGGTGGCCCCACGTGTCTCCTCATTTATCAGCAAGACCGAAACGCCCCGACTGACCCAGCCGTCCTGCCACCGCGCCTGCTGCCGGCTCAGCAGTTCGCGCTACAGGGATCTGAGCCCACTCAGGTAGCACTGTTGTCCTGAAGCACATGCTTCTCAAGCGCTGTCCACAAAGCAGTGCCGCCGTTCACTCAGTCGTGGTTAAGCCAGCCACGCTTTAGAATTGTCAGGTCTATGATTTACAGTTTACAGTAGAAACTCGATCATTGCCGCGTTCTGTTTTTATTATAAAACACCTTATCTTTTTTTATTATGTATTACTACAAACATGACACACGACAAAGATTTGTGTACATAAACATATTTTAGACTCAAAATACTGTATGAGCTTTCAACTTTTGAATTATTAGAACATAAACTGCATTTTAGACTAGAAACAAAGCAACAAATATATACAGTATCTATATGTGTGTGTGTAGATATTTTGGAGCTTGTCGTCTCAGAAGTAGCTCGTATGCCAAAAAAGTGTGGGCAGCCCTGGTGTAAAATTGTATCAGTAGATATGGTGCCATGCTTACAGATAAACTCAGACTAAAAATCATCTTTATCAGATTAAAGGCTGCTTCTCATTTCTACTCTGCTCTCTTGACAGTGAGCTTTAAAACTGACTTCACATAAATGTTTCGAAGAACAGAGAGGCGAGTAAGTGGGACATTTCATTGTCCAAAGATCTGTAATGTAATGAAAATACACAGAAGTACTCCACAGAGAATGGTCAGATTAGATATACATATTATAAAACTGAAGTTGTTTTACTGGGGTACAGGGTAGCTACAAATTTATCGACAAAAATCTTTATTCTTTTTGTGAGACTATTACAAGGCCCAAAATGATCAAATGTAGTTATAAAAAAGTCACTACAACTACCTTCAAATGAGGGCTGTCTTAGTCATAGCTGCCTTTACGGGTGGATGCGTCTGTTTGTGGGCGAAAAATAGAAAAACCTGTATGTGGCACACAGGTGGGCCACACAAAATTTGAAGATTGTAGACCGCTCAATGAGCCTATAGAGTGAAAATGTTCATGCTCATTTTTTTTATGAGCATGCTGCCAGTGATCGTAGGTCGTAGTGGAAACCTAAACAACACGTAAGGATAAGTGAGGGGGAAATAGGTGAGACGCAGGCGTGTCGTATGGATTTTTCTTTTTTACAATTCCCCCAAAACCTGGGCATGGCGCAAAGGGCCCGTTAGTGCTGTTCAATGCACAGTCCTTGCGTGCACTTACTGTCGTTGCAGCCTGACTGTTAGAAATAAGGAAGTCGGGCAATAAGAGCGTAGTTTGGGTGGGAATCCTACGTGCACTTACGTTTCACATGCACCCCGTGTGTCCAGCATTTGCGCACGATCAGTAAAGAGCAAGTACTTGTACCTCACTGATCACTCATGTGCAGCGTAAGGACAGTGCATGACAGCATCACCTGCATGTCATAAGTATGTGTAGCCTACATCATCCTTACAAATACTTTACGATACACTTACCATGACAATCCATTTTCATGACATCATACGGGACAACCCCCATACAGGTGCAAGTGAGTAAGGCAAAAATAGTAATAGTAATAGTTAAGTTTCAGCTTTTAAATGTTTCTCCAGCCTAAGTGATTCCAGGACAGCATGGGGGCTGAGATAGCTCTGAGAATTGACCTTGTTTTCCATTTAGAACGTCCCACATACAGATACCAAAAATTCTTCTCTAGGAGCCCAGCAGCCAAGGTGATCATGGGACACAATTTACTGAGGCCAGTGCACAACTCTGATCTTACTCTGTGTCATTGCTGGCTATAAATACAGTAGGAGAAGTGTTGAAAATATGGAGATGAGATGAAGCAAAAGGGGAACTTAGAGAAGACTGACCACTTCAAGTTCAGGATGACGAACTCCACTAAAAACAGAACTGAAATTAAGAGCGATCCAGACAATTCTTAAACCATACAGGCTGATGTTTGTGTAACATGACTATCTGTCACTACACTACAAAATGATTCAGAGGAATTATATAGAAGCATGTGTTGTAATGACATGAGGTGCTTTGAAAAAGGCTCCATTTTTAAAAATGGTTAGCCATTAGAAAGATAATGTTTGTAATTACCTACAAAAATAGTCCACACAGATCTTTATAAATGACATTTCTGCTTATTATGGTTTAAAAAAACATAGTAAAAGTGAAAGCTGTCATTTGTTGCCTGCTAGGTTTCTCCCAAAATAGTTGCACATGTCCCGCTGAGGCCGGCCTCCTCTATAAACACCAGATTTCAACAAGAGATCTGCAATTATGTTTTACAATTTAACTCCCTTTGAGCATTGCAGGCAAGTTTAATTAGGCTGCAGCTCATTACTACAAATGCTAATTAGTCCAACAAAATATTTTAAACAACAGTCAAATGTTTGGGATAATTTATAGAATTCAAATTAGCTAAAAATGCTTCTTGGAAAGAGTAAAAATAAAGACGGCCATTTAACACAGACCGATCCTGACTATAAGCCCAATTAAACAGTTCAAACTTTCACAAGGAGTTCTTCTGTAAGACAAAATATGAGCAACTGTTTTCCAAAAAAAATTTAAAAGAGGAAAATGGCGGATCATACAAGGAAGCATAGATTGAAGTGCGTTAAGGGTTCAAATGCAATAAAAAAAAGTTGAATTTTCAATCAACATTCGCAGAACAGAGACAGCGTGTTGCCAAAAGAATTCACTCATCTAAACAAATAATTAAGTTTATATTTGATAAATAAATAAATTAATAAAACTGAATGCTTTTACAAACATTTATGAAAGAAAGGACTGCTCTCAAGAGATCTGACGCTGGTCCTTCCACATGAATTTCCTGAGTAAACAGGCTAGTTGTGAAATGTCTACTCTAAAATCATTTTCACCAGTCACCTGTTAGTGGGTTTATTTTGAAGTGGAAGTGATTCGGAACCACAGAAATTCCACCATGAAGAGGCAAGACGCAAACTGACAGAGGGGGGTGGGTGGGTGACAGTAGTGCGCAGTCCTCCAAAACTTTTCTCTAAAGACTCCTAACTTTAGATCAGCAAAAGAACAGTGCTTATAGAACTTGATAGAATAGGGTTTTATGGCCAAGCAGCTGCGTGTGAAATGCATGTGGTAAGGTATGTTGCACTGCTGACACCTTCTCCAAAGAATCCAACTTCTCTGTCTGGAAATTTGATGGAGGAGTCTGGGTTTGGGTTTTTTTTAGGAAAACAGTACTTGTCTGACTGGATTGTGCCAGTGTGGGATATGATGTGTGTGGCGAGGGGTTTTGTGTGTGATTGTTCTTAGGGACAAGTTAAAGAATACTAGCTGTGGTTACATGGACAAAAGTAGTCGGAATGAACACCTGATTGGAAGAAAAATGTGTCATGTAAACACGCCGTTCAGAATACTCAGCCCCGATCAGACTCATTCAGATCAAAATTTCTTTCCGATCGAGATAGGTGGCTTATGCCGATTGTTGGTCCGATCGTGGTGCATATAAACAGTTCATTCAGATCGTGGGTCACTTCTGCTATGGTTTGCCGGACTCATGAGAACCATGTCCCCTGGGAGGACTGTGTCCCGGGTAGAGCTCGGATCGCCAGCTCACACATCGGCTTTGGGGCGGTGTGTGAGCTGACGGAGGCAGCTTTTCAAAGCAGAAATGCCGTGCAGTCCTTAGAAACCATGTAAAAATCACGTGGATTTGTGCTACCTGTTGTGTCCAGACAAAAAAAAAAGGTTTATGTTGTTCCCACATATTGACGTGCAGCCAAGATGCACATTGCGGCATTGCCCGGATGGATTTTATGTTCATCCAAGGCTAAATGTTGTTGGCACGCGTTAGCCTACTCCCAACCGTTCTTCCGGCTCCATTCCGCCACAAAAAAGCACTGACGCCACGGATTAAAAATAAAATGATGAGCGAACAGGCAACAATCATAACAATAATAATAAAAATAAAAGCACGTTTAGAAGATCATCTCACTCTATGTAGCAGCTTTGTTTGTTTACAACGGAACTCATTATCTCTTTTTCTATGGTCATTTCTGGTGTTTTAGAGAGTTCTGCGCATTTTAAAATGATTTATTCCAACCAAAACTCTGGCATATGTATTGTAAATGTTTTTTTATAATCAGTAAAAGGTTTTCTGGGACCATGTACACAGTTCAATTCTAATTTGATCTTTGATCCGATCAAAGATATTTAGCACATGCGGCTACTGACGGCTTCAGCATAGCAAATTTTAGAATTAAAGTTTTTGGCAATACGGTGGACTATAGTTTGTTAAGCACGTTTTGATTAATACCAGAAAGTTCTTACAAAAATGTTTGGATACTTCTAGATGTGATTCTAAGATAATGGAACCTTTTAAAGTACTCTGGTTAAACCAAAAAATAAATAAATAAATAAATAAATAAAAAACTTGAGGCATTTCATGAATTCTGCAATATTTGTAGAGATTTCTACACCTTTTCAAAAACTACATGATCTACTGAATCAACCAAAATTATTTTAAAAATAATTTCCAGAGACAGGACGGACTAAAAAATACCCCATGTACAAAAAATAAAAGAATGGATAAATGAGGATGTTTCTCACGAAAACGTCATTCAAGTCCAGCATTACGAAGAGTTCATGAAGGGACCTAAGATGAATATTTTCTGTGGAGTGAATGGATCTACAACACCAACGGGGCGACTCGGAGTCCTGTTGATCTCACGACTCCTCACAGCAGCGAGAGCTCGTCTACTGCAAAATGAATGACGGATATTTAAAGCCCTCTCTGAGAAGGGAAACGGCGTCCCAAACGAGGACCGGCGGCCAACACGCGGACACGTCCAGTTAACGTCAAATACTGTTTGTCCTTGAATAGACGGAATGACAGACATGTCCCAAACGGTCACATTTCAAAGCGTCTGTAAATAATGTAAACAAACAAACACGCTGCCAGCAGTCACCTGGCGTTCGGCGTTGACTGTCCACGCCAGCAGGGCGCCTAATGACCGCAACAGCGTCAATGATTAAAGTTTACATCCCTGAGTTAAACAACCAGACGAAACAAGAATAGTCTTCGCTACCGGAAATCTAAATACAGCGTTTTCGGCACAATAGCTCCATCTTACCTGCTCAGTAGTGCGGCGAAACGGCTTTTGTCAGCTCAGGATGATGCTGCTGCCGCCTCGCGCGCTCAGTTCCTCCAGACACCGGTCTGTGCCGGACCTGGAAGGTAGGTGGAGCGCGTGCGACGGGTTTGGTGCAGTGCGCGAGTAGATTTCTGGGAAATGTAGTTAAAGTTACACAGAACCGCTAACATGAAATAAACAAAATTTCCCCAACATACCTTGTTTTTTTTTTCAAAACATTTTTTCAAAAAATAATAAAAATTTTAACAAATAAAAGGAAATAAATAAATAAAGTTAAAAAAAAGTTGTTTCCTCAAATTAATTATTTGTGGCAACAGTTTAGTATTTAATGCGCACAAATAATTATTTTCTGCCCACAATTTTGTATTTCCTGGCAACAACTGAGTATTGTATTGGGATTTTTGTTCGCACAAGTTAGTATTTTGTCTGAGAAAACAAGTAATAGGAAATCATTATAATAAAATAGTCAGTTGTGCACACAAAATACAAATATATAGCCACGAAATGCCCAATAAATGCTAATTTGTGGCCATACATTTCTAATTTGTTCATTCATTCATTCATTCATTCATTCATTCATTTTCATTTTTTTTTTCTAATTTCTAATTTGAGCGAACAAAATAGGAACTGTTGCCACAAAATGCTTATTTGGGTGCAAAAAATACTACATTGTTGCTACACATGGTAATTTGTGCACACAAAATACTAAATCATGGCCACAAAATGCTTATTTGTGCACACCGTTTCTTAACCCGCCCCTTTCAGGGTCACGGGGCTGCCAGATCATAATCTGACTGCTGTTGGGCAAAGGTGAGTTACACCCTGGACAGGTCACCAGCCTGTCCAGGGATTAACATCAATTACCCATCATTCATTTGTGTTTCAGGGTGTGTGTGAAGAATCTTTGAGTAATTGAGTAAGCCTGATCATTCCCCGCCCATTTTAGATTTTTCATGCATCTTAACCTGTCAGTTGTGATTATAAAGCTCCAGCAACTTGTTGTTTTCTGACGCTTCATGATCTTACCCTCGCTATCCCCTTATCTGTCATCCCTCTCTCTTCTTTTCTCCTTTTCTTTTCCGTCCGGTCCAATAAAAAATATTTACAAATATAATTAACATGAATAAAGTTTAGCTGAAATTACAAAAGGGTTTATTTAAATATACATCTGTATCAGAAGATTCATAACCCCTGTTGTAAGAGTAAAATATGTTCAACACAAAAGACTTTCAGCTCTCATCTGTTTGCTTAGCTGTTGGACAGGACAAGTTAGAAAACAGAAAGAGTCAGCCTGATCATACGTTTAATAAAATGAAATAATTGTCATTTCTGCAGCTCAGAGCTAGATTCACATCAATGCAATTGTAACGGGTCGAGATCTGTTTATTTTAATTACACCAAATATTGGCTGTCCCTAAGTTTCTTCCCCCCCCTGTATTCAGTGTTAGGTTGGTAGCCCCTTCTTAATGTGTTCTTCTTCGCTGGTTTTCCCCTTATAAGTTTGGCGCTTGCTTTCCCTCTCCCCTTTCTGTTTTATTGTCCAGCAGGAGAGATCCGCAATAATGGAGGTGGTCTCCAAAGGTGCTGCTGTGACCCGACATCTTTTGACTCCCTCAAACACAATGCAGAAGTGATCTGGTTACACTATCACAACTTTCTCTATTTGCCTCCCTTTTTTTTCCTTTTTTTTATAGCTTTGTCATAAACAGATCAGTCCTGCCCCTTTGCTAAAAAAGTCTATTGGGAGTACTCCACAAATATTTAGTCTGTACTAAGTGAGACAGTATTTGAAGTTTACATTTGATATACTATCTATATTTTGCAAATCTACAATGTTCTGAATTAATCCAAAAAAATTCAGTTAATATACTTCCTACACTACATGTACATAGTATACTCAACATACTTATACTCAAGTATACTAAATAAAATAAACTTCCAGCTTACTATTTTTTCTATGAGGGGTTAACTTTTTCATCTCGTTTGTTCAAACCTAAATATTTATATATCAATGCTTGACTAGATATTACCTCCTAAAATCAGTCAGCCACATTAGAATTATTTGAATTGACATAAACATATTTACTCAGAGAAGAATACTGAAGTTTGGCAGCAATGCTAGCACAAGATATAAGAGTGGGGGACTGGACTGAACCACACAACACACTAACCAGTCGGGACACTAAGTGCAATGAACAATTAACAACCACAATATGTCCCGAACATGACAAAAAGTGCAATAATGAAAAGGTTGGGACCCTGCAACATTATTTTTACTACTCATCTGTTATCTCTCTCTTTAATTTTATTCCGCATCTCTTTTATGAACCTTGTTAGTGTTTGTTGTTTTGATGATTATCAGGTTGTTTACCCTGACTTGAGAACTGTCGAAGGAAAATTCCAATGCACTTGTTTTACATGTACAAATGGCAATAAATTAATCATTCAGACTCAGAAGTTTATTTGGATGTTGCAATACTTACAACAGTCGCTAGATGTCACTAATATTACAATGATTAAGAGAGTTAAAACTAAAGGCGCAACTCCCTATCTAGAAACACAATGTATAATACGTGTTCATTTAGATAAATGTGTTTGCTTACTAGGCAGAACAAACTTATTATTAAAATATTATAGCTCATAAGAAAACAATTTTACAACACACACTCCAGATAAATGTTTTCTTTCACATAAAAATCAAGATAGGGTTTTTAAATCAGCTGTTTTTTGTTTAAAACCAAAAATTCCCAGATTTTAGCTGGTATTCTGGACGTATTCATATAGACACACACAAAAAATTAAGCAAATCAAAAATGGATTCACTCGTTCACCCTCACACAAACATGTTTCCAAACATTTTGTTTTTGGTTTTATTAATACCACAAAACAAACAAAAAAACCTTGTCCTGAATTTATTTTGTACAAAAAAAATATATATATATATATATATATATATATATATATATATATATATATATATATATATATATTTTTTTTTTTTATCATTGAGGGCAATTCCTACCACAACCATCACAGAAACCAATGAACTGGTTTACACTTCAGCAGCAGTGATCCTTGAGATGCTTGGCTACAAGAGCAACCATGGAAGAAAACAATACCCACCATGGAAGCAACGGTTAGAGGCCAAAATCAAGGCAACTCGGAAGGATGTGAGTAAGCTAACAGAGGCTCAGAGAGGTACAATGAGAAAGCAAGTACCGAAGAGATACAGCCAGATGCCCATACCTGAAGCCCTGGAAACTGCCAAACAAAGGCTCCTAGCCTTGAGTAGCCGCTTAAAGAGATACACAAGAGACAATGAAGCCAGACGAATAAACAGGCTGTTCGCAACTCAACCAGCGAAAGTGTACGCTCAGTGGCAGGGTCAAAACAGCCGAGCAGACCCACCAAGGCTAGAAACTGAACAGTACTGGAAAAGTATATGGGAGAAAGAGACAGCACATAACAGCAATGCCCAGTGGCTGGTCTCTCTGAGAAAAGAACACAGCAACCTCCCTGAACAGAATCCAGTAACCATCACAGTGGCAGACATCCAAGAAAGAGTCTCAGGTATGAAGAACTGGACAGCACCGGGCCCTGACATGATACATGCCTACTGGCTAAAGAAGCTTACCACACTCCACGAACGCCTGGCAGCACAAATGAACCAGCTGCTAAGAGATGGGACTCACCCCAAATGGCTAACGGAAGGGCGAACGATCCTGATCCAGAAGGATCCCTCAAAGGGTGCAGTCCCATCCAACTACCGGCCAATAACCTGTCTCTCCACAACATGGAAGCTCATGTCAGGCATCATTGCAACCAAGATAAATAGGCACATGGATCAATACATGAGCAACACACAGAAGGGCATTGGTAGAGACTCCAGAGGAGCCAAACACCAACTCCTGGTAGACAGAACAGTCGCCCAAGACTGCAGGTCACGACACACCAACCTGTGCACAGCCTGGATTGATTACAAGAAGGCCTATGACTCAATGCCACACACATGGATCACTGAATGCTTGGAGCTGTACAACATCAACAGGACTCTAAGAGCCTTCATAAGAAACTCAATGAAGCTGTGGAAAACCACCCTTGAAGCCAATGGGAAACCACTTGCACAAGTGTCCATCAAATGTGGGATATACCAAGGTGATGCTCTGTCCCCACTGCTGTTCTGCATAGGTCTGAACCCCCTCAGCCAAATAATCAACAAGACTGGCTATGGATACCGACTCAGAAATGGGGCCAACATCAGTCACCTCCTCTACATGGATGACATCAAGCTATATGCTAAGAACGAGCGTGACATTGACTCCCTGATCCACACCACCAGGATCTACAGTAATGACATTGGGATGTCATTCGGGCTCGAGAAATGCAGCCGGATGGTGACAAAGAGAGGCAAGGTAGTCCACACAGGGGGGGTCTCACTCCCAGAAGGAACAATAGCAGACATTGAGGACAGTTACAAGTACCTCGGAATTCCCCAGGCAAATGGCAACCTGGAGCAGGCAACAAGGAAAGCTGCAACAGCTAAGTACCTTCAACGAGTAAGGCAAGTCCTGAGAAGCCAGCTCAATGGCAAGAACAAGACCCGGGCAATAAACAGCTATGCACTGCCAGTTATCAGATACCCTGCAGGAATAATAAGATGGCCAAAGGAAGAGATACAGACCATGGATGTTAAAACACGGAAGCTCCTCACCATGCATGGAGGGTTCCATCCCAAATCCAGCACTCTGAGACTGTATGCTAGCCGCAAGGAAGGAGGCCGAGGACTAGTGAGCGTAGAAGCCACTATCCAGGATGAAACATCCAAGATGCATGAATACATCAAGCTCAAGGCCCCAACTGACAGTGTGCTCAGTGAATGTCTCAGGCAATGGAGAGCAGAGGATACAGTGCTGGAAGACAGACCCTCATGGGAGGACAAACCCCTCCATGGGATGTACCACCGGACCATAACTGAAGTGGCTGATATCAAGAAGTCCTACCAATGGCTAGAAAGGGCTGGCCTACAAGACAGCACTGAAGCGCTCATCCTGGCAGCTCAGGAACAAGCCCTGAGCACCAGAGCAATAGAGGCTCAGATCTACCACACCAGACAAGACCCAAGGTGTAGGCTGTGCAAAGAGGCGCCTGAAACAATCCAGCACATAACTGCAGGGTGTAAGATGCTGGCAGGTAAAGCATACATGGAGCGGCACAATCAAGTGGCTGGAATAATATACAGGAACATGTGTGCAGAATATGGACTGGAAACCCCAAGGTCAAAATGGGAAACACCTCCGAAGGTGGTAGAGAATGAGAAGGCAAAGATCCTGTGGGACTTCCAGATCCAGACTGATAGGATGGTAATGGCGAACCAACCAGACATCGTAGTGGTGGATAAAGAACATAGGAAAGCCGTTGTGGTGGATGTGGCAGTGCCAAGCGATGGGAACATCAGGAAGAAGGAACATGAGAAACTGGAGAAATACCAGGGACTCAGAGAAGAACTGGAGAAAGCCTGGAAAGTGAAGGTGACGGTGGTGCCTGTGGTAATTGGAGCACTCGGGGCAGTAACCCCCAAGCTTGAGGAGTGGCTACAACAGATACCTGGAAAGACCTCAGACCTCTCAGTCCAGAAAAGCGCAGTGCTAGGAACAGCTAAGATACTGCGCAGGACCCTCAAGCTCCCAGGCCTCTGGTAGAGGACCCGAGCCTAGAGGAGAAACCACCCGCGGAGGGTGAGAGGGGCGTTTTTTTTTTTATATATATATATATATATATATATATATATATATATATATACATCATTTGTTGCTGTTACATAAGAGAAACAGTCAGCCTTATAAGCTCAAACTTTCATGAAAAATGCATAGTTGCAGGACTTTATAAATAAAAAAAATATTACAAAGAATTTTTAAAAATAATTTTTAAACATTTTGAAGTTTTAGACCTCTTTGACATATAATTTAATTTTTTTATAAAAGCCCAACAATAAGTCAATAAACATAATAAATGATAACAATACATAAATAATAAGTCAATTATAATAATAAATAATAACAATACATAAATAATAACTCAATAATAATAATAATAATAATAAATAATTACAATATATAAATAATAAGTCATTAATAATAATAATTAATAACAATATATACATAAGTCAATAATAATAATAATGATGATGAATCAATGACAAATAATAATAAATCAATAGTAAGTCAACAATAAGTCCAAAAGTCAACAACAGATTTTCCCCTTAAAAACAAAAAAAAAAACCCAGTAAATTTACCCTGCTGATTCATGTGAGTGATCAGTTTGTGTAACACAGTTGGTTTTGTGTCAAGTTTCAAGCGAACAGTCTTGCCAGGCTTATCAAAATCTGTTTCCTCAAAATGTTTTGAACATAGCCAGACTATTAATAGTTGGTACCACAGTGATCCCCCTGAGTTAGCTCTTTTTATAGCTAAGACCCACTTTTTCCTTAAGTCTGAGTCCATTGGAAACCTGCAAGAAAAGTTCAGTTACTGAGTCAGAATTTTATAACTCTATATTACTATAGTAGCCCAGTCCTAGTTTACTGTATACAGGTTTAATACAATAATGTTTACATTTATGTCCACAGCAAATTATACGTATATCATGCCTACATGTTGATAAAAGCCCTGCAGCATCATACATTTCACAGGTGTTTGTTTCATGAAGCCCCTGCAGCATTAAAAGGAAAAAAATATAATACTTACCTTTCAAATGTAATGCCTTCCTCCTTCGTGGACTCATTTCTCTGATTTTGGCAGTTGAAACCCGCACAATGAACTGGCATTTTGCAAAAAATGTGCTCACATGCATGCAGCAGTAACTTGACCTCACCAAGATGGCGGTGCTCTCCTCCCACGAGGAATCACGTGATGTCTCCTCTAGCGATATACCTCGTTGGTTGGCACCTTTTTTTTTCAGAAGTTGTAAACCGGAAGTGCCACCGTTTTTTTGTCTATTTATTTATTTATTTATTTATTATTTTGATGCTCACATACAAACCAAGTTAGGGTGAAAAAACGTTATGAATGTGCATATAGAAATTTCTTTTTAAAAATAGGCAAATGCAAGGCAAAAAACAATTCAAAATAACAATGCTTTTGATATATTTGGATAAATTACTGTAGTTTTCTTGTTTTTGTTTGGAATGCATTTAAGATACTTATAATAATAAGAAAAATAATTAGAAAAAAAACTAAACAAAGGGCATGTATTTTTTCCATTTACATAAATGAATGAAATGCTTGCATAAAACAATAACAACATTGACGACATCAGAAATTCCCAGGTCCGGATTTTCCATAAAGAAAAGAACATCAGGTAAAGAAAAAAAGGAAATATTTGAAACTTTGAGTGACAACCAATTGTGAATATCAGTCCAAAATATTTTATCTGGTTGCAACTGTAAAAGAGATGTTCTAACGTTTCAGTTTCAGATGAACAGAATATGCATGGTTCCGATTGAATGCCACCGCGACGTGATGCCGTCACCAAATGAGGCGGGTCCTGCTGACGTTAGGCTTCAGAAAACTTTAAGAAAAAAACTTGAATGACCACTAGTGGCCAAACATTGCTATTACAAGTATGATTGCAACTGTTTTTTCCGCTTCTTGCTTTTAAATATTAGTATGAACATAAACCTTTTGCGTAAAAATATGTCAAATTTAGCCAGTTAGACAAACGTTACTCTTAAATGATAAAATAATATTGGAGCTTAAATTGTTTAAACAGATACTTATTAGACACATTTTAATAGTTATAAAACAAGTAACAATAGCTTTGATGTCTATTTTTGAGACAATATCTGTATAAGTATTTGTAAAAAAATAGATATTTAAAAAATAATTTATATTGATTCCTAAATGATGTTTTTTTACACATTAAATACATTTTGTCCCAGAGAAACATTGAAATGAAGTAATTCAACACCAAATAATACATTTATCATATCACAATAAATATTAATTATGATTATTATTTAAATTATTTCAAAACAGAAAATATATTAATTAAATACCATGACTTATTTCATTAAGCCTTCCACAAACTCAAGGTCAAATTCAATCAATAGTTTGATAAAGTTTTTAAATCCTTGACAAAGTACTTCCTGATGGTTAGCATTTTAACCAGGAGACTGAATATTTAAATCCTCAAAGGTATGTGCTTACCTATTTTTCAAGTCACTGAATGTCTACCAAGACAGCCTGACCCCTGGATGGCAGTTGTGTATCTATCATAAAACATTACATGTATTTATTTTATTTTTTAGTCCTTTTTTTGGCCAATATTGTCTTTTGCATATATAGACTTAGAGCAGCTGAAGTGGTTCACAAAAAAAGGGGGAAAAAAGGAAAAGCCTGAGCACGTCTCTCCATTGTTAGTGTGCCTTTGGGCTGCTCCCTGCCTCATTTGCTGAAGAATTTAGGGAAAAACTGTTAAGTGTGGAGTATATCAACTGGAAAACAAACAAAACAAAATACAACAAGGCAACTGTATCCTTTAAAATAAATAGGTAAGACGTTGCTGTTTAGATGCTGAAGAAGATTGCATCATATTAATTCTTTCTGTAAATGTACCTGCAAAAAAAAACAAACAGTCGTTGTTAAAGTGGGTGGAAGTTGTTTGTATACATATCAGACAATGGATATCAGACCACAGCGACATGCTTTCTTTTTATTTATAATCTAAATAAGGTAATAAATGTAACTAGAACATCAAACAAAATTTAAATGCAAATATGATCAACTTAAAAATATAAAAAAAAGGAGAAGAAAACCCCCTAAATGAATGACATGCGAACAAGGACGTAGTCAAACAAATTAAATCAAGGCTTCTATTGTAGTGATGGCAGGTAATGAACTCAATGGAAACAGCAAGTAATTATGAATCCACCTGTGTGTCACCATGACTGAAATTATAAGAATAATTATAGAATAAAAGTGCAAAAAGAACTGACAGAACTGGAGAAACAAGACTAAAACCCCATGACATAGTGATTAACAAGGAATAAAAAATATTTCATTTATTACAAACTGAAGGTTGGCTTTGTTAAATTTTAACACATTTTATTTTGAAAAACAATCAAAACACAGTTGTTTGCATTACCTTCAAGATAACACAAATTCTACACAATATCATAATAATTTATTATTAAAAAAACACAAAACATGGTTACTAAAATTAAAACAAATTCAAAAGAAAATTAAGTTTTCTTATAAAACTCTTTAATGATAAAATTCAAAAATGCATTTTATACCCGTTTATGTGTGTGTGTGTGTGTACATATATATTTATTTGCAATAAAATAAATATGAAGCAATTTCTAATATAAACAATTGTTGAAATGATGAAGGGATTTTGACTAGTTTTGTTTGGAAAAGTGAGGATTCTGTTTTCTGAACTTTATTCTACTGGAAAGTGGACTTTGACTTCTATATGAACGTTAAACATTATTTGAAATAATTACAAAAATAAAATAAAAGATACAATATATTAGTGGTGGTTAACATTTCTAATAGTATATTCTTATATATAAAAATCTATAAACAACTTAATATATAAAAATCAAAAATATATAATAGTACATATATTTGATTTTTAGATTTTGTTGTTGTTTTGTTTTTATCTTTTTTGAGAAAAGCCTACGGGGCTGATCATAACCTTAAGAAAATAGGATGTTCTGGCAATATTCCGGGTATTTGAGGTGGTTTTCAATATTACCATAGTCATTCTATCAGATCTGAGCAACACCCTCAATTCTAAGTGGGATACTCTGTAATGCGACACAAGAGATTGAATTTAGCCTTGTGATTTGTTAAATCCACACGCATGACCAGAGGCGGGTACAGGTTTGTCTTACTGTGTTTTTTTTTTTGTTTTGTTGGTGAAGCATCCTGCTGGAAATCTGTGTGGGATGCTGCCCTTCAAAGAAGGAGCTGTTATCCTCTACCTGGTTTTCTTAAACATGATCCACCCCCTAGTTATGTAAGACACTTATTGAATGTAGTTCAGACAATTATAAAAAAATATAAACCAAAAATTAGATTTGTCTTGTATTTGAATTAACATCAAGAGTAACACAGAAATAAACATATTTGAACCAAAGACTGATTCTTAAGAAAGTACAAAAAGCCTCGTTTCAAGAAAAAAAATTAATTAATCTTTTTAATTTTTGTCTGTGTGGAGTTTGCATGTTCTCCCCCTGCATCCGTGGGTTTTCTCCAGGGACTCCGGCCTCCTCCCACCGTCCAAAAACATGCTTAATAGGTGAACTGGTTACTCTAAATTGTCCATAGGTGTGAATATTGGTGTGTGATTGTGGCCCTGCGAAAGACTGCCGACCTGTCCAGCATGTCCCCTGCCTTCACCCACGAGTGGCCGGGACAGACAGCCCAGTGACCCCGAAAGGGATAAAACCGGGTCAGAAGATGAATGAATTCATTAATTTTTGTCTTGCAAAAAAAGTAGGTAAGGAATTTTTTCAATGGCAAAATAAACTTAGTTAACAAAAGCATGTCCAAGTGACTAGAATTTTTCAGAAAAAAGAGTTGTTGGTAAGATCACTTTTCTTGGTGGATCTTTTTTTGCTTATTTAAAGAAATTTGTTCAAATTTTAAGAACTTCTGACTTATTTCTAGGTTCCCTGTTTTTGCAGTGCAACCCCTCCTGTCACTGTCCAGTACAAATGTGTTGCATTTAAATTCAAGACCTTTATGAGGAAATTCAGCTACTTTATGCTTGATTTCTGTCAAAGTAGAACAACGTGGCATCATCACTTAAACATAATTTATTAGCAAATCAGACTCACAAACCACCTAGAGTTGATGGCTTTAAAGACATGCCAACTTAACGAAGCAATGCATTCAAAAACGTCCTTATTCCGGCATGAGAAAGGCGCACTGGACACTGAAACAGAGAAAAGGTCAGAGCCATAGGCTGCAACTGTTAACTGTATCAGAGAACTGGACCTATAGTGAGACGTCAACCCACAAAAAATGGTTTACTTCTGGCTCCATTGGCATTAGGTCAATTCAGTTGCTGTTTTTTTTGTGATATGGTTCCACCATGTTGGAATCAGAAAGCAGTGATTGATCTGAATTGGTCTGAGTCTACATTTCTATGGCAACCGCTCTCACAGTCCACACTCCTACCACTTGATTGCAGGCTCAGGAGAATCTGTCAATCAAATGTTTTGAATGGTGGATGTGGGGGCCAGCATGCACCACCTCCTTTCATTGAAGCAACTGATACGTCAGTTTATCAAATCAAATCAAATCAAACTTTATTTATAATGCACTTTTCATATAAAAATATAACACAAAGTGCTTTACATTAAAACACAACAAAATATAAAAACAGGCATTGACGATTTAAAAATAAATAAAATAAAAATAAATAAATAAATAGGGCCCCCCTCCCCGTACCTAGCCCCCCATTCCTCTCACACCTCCCACCCCCTAAGTGATGGCAAAGGACAATAAGAAATATTTATAACTACAATAACTTGAACTAAGAAAAGAAAATGTCATGAGAAAAATTATGATTATCAAGCACATGTTGAAAAGGCATCAGAGCAACTAATAGCTATTTATTTCTCTAAAGAAGTCTATGGGATTTTGGTTTCTTGGAACCGGCCGATGTTCCTGTTTCGAATGTGAAGTTCTCATATACAGTCAACATCAGAAATGTGGATGAACTGGACTGCTGCCTTTTACAGGTCAACACAACAAAGGGCTTCGAACAAATGTAAAAACGAAAACAGTTGGAAAAA
Source organism: Oryzias curvinotus (assembly GCA_023969325.1). Taxonomy (NCBI): domain Eukaryota; kingdom Metazoa; phylum Chordata; class Actinopteri; order Beloniformes; family Adrianichthyidae; genus Oryzias; species Oryzias curvinotus. Next base: position 9,445,850 of record CM043719.1, read on the forward strand.
GGAACCACTTGAGGAAGTAAAACAATCTCTTAGCTGAGAAGCTACTGTGGTTTCTCAGGTGTTATCTACAGCTCATCGTTGAATTTTCACAGCAGATTTGGGCCGGAACTGCCTCTGCGATGTCTTTGAAATCATATCCCATAAGTTTCTGGGAAAACAACTTGAGCTGAAACTAAAGAACTCACAATCTTCTGCATTACTGAAAAGGTCAGAACCACTGACACCTCATGCTTATGAGTTTAGATGCCATCAATGGGGATACAGTGATGAAAACAAACAGGTTGTTCAAAACCGGTCCTGTCTGTGTTTTTTAGTTTTTATAATTAGAACCTCATAAATCTATCCTTTCTTTCCTTGTGTTTTTCAGCTCATGGGAGTCTGTTCTTCAAGGCCGCTGGACTTCACCGAGAAGACATTTTGCAAGTTTGGGAGCTTCAATTTCACTTCTAATCTCTTCTTTCCTCTTTTTCCACCAAAAAGAAACAAAACATAGCTATTTTACATAATGTCCATAACTGTTTACTCTTTGTTTCAAACCTGAGATAATCTTAGAAGCTTTTGTGTTTTTATTCTAACATCTTAACAAGAAAGCTCCTTCATCAACAGCTGAGCTGGACTTGTTGTCCATTATGAGAGGAAGCGCTCATGATAAAAAGCAATAAGCAAAACACTCCCTGTGCTGTAAATCAGACCTTTTCCAAGCAACTGAAGGATCCGATAGTTATCTTATAACAGTGATGTCATGTAGGTCAGGCTCAATTACAAACCATCTTATTTCCGCATCATAACTCGTCCTTGCGGGAAATAGATGTTTTATAAACTGAGATTCTACTGCTTTTTATGAGAGAACTTTGAAGTAGAAACTCACAGAATCTCAAACTATATCCAAATGTTTCATCATACATTACCTTAGACACACTAAAGAATAATTTTTAATGAAATATTAGTTATTTTTTGCGACTCATTTTCTTACCTGGAAGTAAGAAGATTTATTCTCTGAGGCTCCGTCTTTTGCTCTGTGTGGGTGCAGCCCATTTCATGATGTCAGCCTAGAACGCGCCTCAGATGTCTGCATCTCGCCCACAAAACAAACATCTTAACTCTTGCAAAGATGGATGTGCAGATTGTGCATATAAAATGAAAGCGTTTTGTCGATCACCACTAGCACCACGGAGAAAGTGTGTGTGTGTGTGTGTTAGCATGGGGGCGGACTCTTCATGGTAGGGGCGGTATTCACTTATCTACATCACAATGTGAGAACCCGCTCGTTTTTGTGGGTTGGGAGGAGCTGTTGCTTAGCATGTTGGTTTTAGAGGAATACTCAGAAATGGGTGGATGATCAAAATAGCGCTTTAAAGATTGTTTTTTTGTGAGAATTTAACATAATACACATAAAATCATTTCTTTGCATTATATAGCCCCTCTTATAATCTCAGTATAAGATCAAGGCCAAATTTTGATAGAATTTACTGGTTTGAGCAAAAACCCCATGAAGGAATCCCTGAACTCATTAAAAAAAGTTGAAATACTCTGCAGACTTATCAGCAAACCATGAATTATTCTGCTGCTGTCAGGACCCAAAATGCAGGAGATGAGGCCTGGAGGCAGAACTAAGACATTTGATAAATAAGCGTAGACATGACAATCCCATGCAACAAAAAGTGCGACAAAACAGACGACGTGACAAGGAATAACTGAAAACCACACGCTTAAATACACTGAGGGTAATAAACTGTAGATAACTGACAGGTGTGACTGACAGGGGGAGAACTTTGAAAGAGAACATGACAAGAACCAAGAAAATAAAACTGACTAACCAAAGGGCATGATCCTCAAAGCTGCAGGATTTAAGTCTTATCCACACTATTCAACATTTAAAGAGCCATTCAGGTCAATTTCTCTCTGACAACAACCCAGTAGGAGCCACAAAGTCTGACTTAACCCATTAAAAAAATAAAGCACAGATTTTAAAAGAAAATAGTCTATTTCAAAATATGAAACATTTTATAACAGAGGCTCACATGATATCCTTTCAAAAATAATAGGCACCCTGCGTTGCAGAGGATCATCTCAATGCAGCAGCTGCAGTGGTTGCTAATTCCAGTTAAAAAAAACCCCACACCATTTTATTTTACCACTTGTGACACATCTCAGCCATAAATTAGTAAATCTAACCAAAAGGAAACATAGCTACTTAAGTGACCCCTATTTTTTGAACCATAAGGAAAATATCCTTTAATTTGTTAAATAATAGAATACCTGCCTTATAATCCAGTGTAATAATTCTGTTTGTGCTTACTGACCTGCAGTTGATTTTCTTTGATTTGCACAAATCTGTCCAAATGTTTTAGTTTGACTTGTGATGTGCACTGTCCTTCAGCTGTTTGTGAATGACTGGAATAAAGTTTGACTTACTTTAATATTATTTTTACTCTACAGTTCATTATTCAAATGAAAATCTTTTCATTTTTTTTTAGTAGCGACTCACACTGAAAGGGTAAAAGAGCCACATGTGGCTCCAGAGCCTCGGGTTGCAGACCTGAGGCTCCAGGTTTATTCAAACCTGAATTTGGAGTTTAGATTCACCTTTTTTAGTGCTTCAATTTTTTTGAAATTCCTGTGAAAAAGTGCAGCAAGCTGACAGAAAGTGGCTGCCTGATGCTTTCTTGCATAATCGTGTGGTCCTTTCCTTTACAGCATCTCTCTGTGGGAGAGTCCCAAGCTCACACACGAGCACACACACACATGCACTGCCATCAAGCCACAACCCTGTTTTTCTCAAAGGGTTTGTGCAGGGATGAGCAGGACCGCACCTTATGAGAGCACCACCTGAAACTGGAGATGCAGGGGTATTAGTAAAGGCTTCACTTTCATCCTCTTTGTCTTTTTTTTTTTCTCGCCTTGGCCCCTCCTGCTTCTTTTAAGCACGGACAGGAATTGGGCATCTGAATATTAACATACAATGCCGTGGTATTTATTGTTTTACGTAATACCTGTTACAGGAACCAAGGATTTATAGTCACGCAGGGCTGCGGAGATAAAACATCTGAATCCTAGCTCTGGATACTCTGCTGCTTCCTTTTTTGCTCGTAGTTTCTATTTTTCAGTGACCAGTGGAATTAAGGTGCCTACAGTCTGATTCTTATTTATTCATTCATTTTTTTGGAAAAAACAGGAACGTTTTATTTATTTTACATTTGGGTCAAGATAACTAGTTTCCAACAGGTATGTGCGATTGTTTTGTGAAATATATTATTTGTTTTGCTATTTTGGAGCATAAAGTTCTCTTTTTTTGTGAAAGTCTTTGTGTGTATGTTTTATTTTCTGGCAGGATTGTGCAAAAATGTGAGCCCCCAGCGACTCATTATGGACATACCTAATGCTCTGTGTTTTTCTAAACAGGAGAGATCAAAACATTTTGACAGAAAATGTTTTTAAAATTCCCTGTTTTCTGTTGAACAAGACGTTTTGTTACATTTTACAAAAAAAAAATCAATGCAGATATGCAGCTAAAAGGACCCAAATGGAGCACTGGAAGGCTGTTTTTCTTTAAAATTGCTCCAGGTTTCATGTGTTAGAGGGGCTGATGGTGTCGCTCCATGGTTTATCTCAGACATTAAGGGGTATTTTTGTGAGGCTGAGATCTTTCAGCTATTTCTCAGCGCAGGGAAGTGAGAAGGGAGGGGAAGCCGAGCCGGCACAAAAGGCAACATTATTCCCCAGCGGATCTGCTCTACATCCTACTATGAATGGAGTATTGAAAAACATTACATTGGAGACTAGATTATTTTTCATCCCTCATAACTGAGCCATTTGTCCCAGAGTTTGGAGTGGTTTGTTGGGACAGTGTGCGAATAAGCTGGCCACAGTCCTGGACGGCCGCACCGGTGTTGCAATCCCCACCTCCCAACGTGAGATAGCAGCACTTCGCAGAGGGCCTCCTGCACCTGACCTTTGGAGAAAATCTGACCTGAAGGAAACAGAGCCAAGCAGTTTCTTTATGTCAAGATGGCGATTACTGTCCGTATACTATACAGAGGTTAACATTAACCCCCCCGTCTGAGCCCTTCACCTCCTGCCCATCAAGGAGATGAGAGGCGCCCCTGCAGTGTCATCGGCTGCCTAAGCGTTTTGGAGGGTTGTAGTGACAGATTGCAGGAAGCAGCATTTACGATGGGGACCACAGAGAGCAGAAATGTCTTTGTGTGCCCCCTGGGCCCGGAATGTCCACTATCTCGAGGGGCCAATATCAAATTTTCCCCTCATCATCCCCTAATACACATTCCTGTGTAGGACTGGAGCGGGGGGGCGGGATTTCGCACGAGAAAAGGAACAAACAAGTCTGAGCCAAACTGCTCTTCATTAATGGAAACAACAAACTGAGCCTGGATGTCTGAACCAATTCAAATTCAATTCACAAATCGATTTACAACTTCACACCTTTTTAATCAATTATTTATTCAATTCAAAGTTTCCATTATCATATTTATTTCCTGTAAACTGACCCTGTCAGTACATCATCAGTTGCAATGGCTGCTCAAACAGCCAGTAAGGGAGCTAAGCAATTTAATCCAGCAAAACTCAACAGTTCATGGCTGTCCCGTCCCATTTAACCTTTTTGGCACTTTCAGAGTGCACCTTGTCACTGAGCATCTTCTTGAAGTTCAGAAGAATGCGGGGCATCTCGCGTCTGGCCTTGTTACAATCTAACTCTAGTTACTGAATGATTCTTGGTGAATCCCAAGATTCTCTGTCTTTAGGAAAATCCCCTTGAAAACCGCGACACAGGTGCCCGTTTCCCTCTGTAACACAAGCTTCCTCCAGCTGTTGATAACACTTCATCTGTTGGTGGAACAGACCTCACCCTGTTGCCAGATCTGTCCCGGTGTAGTGGCAGTGCCCTGCTTTGCTCTTTGTAGTGTCAACAGTATCAATATTTGCTTATGGTACATGTCCACATAGAGTGATGGGCCTCACATGTTTTTCTTTGAGCTACTCGCTCCCAAAGCCTGACCTCAGGGTACCATCAATATCCCCACTATAGAACCACAGCAGAGAAAACAATCCAATACTATAATTAGGCTTCCCCAAACCAGGACAAACAAATCGTTTTTCAGTTTGTCTTTTTAGCCGTTGAAAATCACCAGCTTTGCTGCAGCAGAGCTGAGGGATGAGACACTGAAAGTGTGTGTTTTGCAGCAGGATGGTCAGTCAGGCAGCCATGCGAGGACAGCGTGTGGTGGAAAGCGAGTGCAGGTGCTGGAACCCGGCCGTCTGGCTCCTGGTGTCCCTGCTGGGCTCCCTGGTCTTGGTGACCATCAGCGTGTTGACGCGTCTCGGTGAGTGTACAGCGGGGGCTATTTTTGGGTTGGTTCAAACAGAGAAACGTATCAAACAGCTTTAACAAGGACTCAGATGACTCAATAAATAGAAAAAAGATGCTTGTTTGTGATGACAGCAATACCTAAGCTAAATGTTAAGATAGTTGCTTTTAAAATAAAGTCAAACTTATTCCTTAAATCAGATTTTTTTTTTTGCTGCAATCTTTTGTTCTTAAAATTAACAGTTACAAATATTTGTGAATCAAGTCATGATAAAAAAAATTTGCTTGTTTTTAACAGGAATGTTTCTATTTAATTTAACTCATCCTAAAATTTGATGTTATTTTTATTTCCCTTAACCCCAAACCACATATTAATGCAAATATGCATCAAACCCCTAAATTAATATCCTAATTTAGCATCTACTTGAAATGAGAAACATAAACAATTTTTTGTCATATCTGAAAGTAAATCCAGATGTCAAGAGGTCTAATTACTGTTTTTTTTTTTTTTAAAAAGAGTAAAGTATTTGTTGGCAAAAGAGTGTGCCTCTCAAAATGTGTTATAAACTGTATTTTAGAGAAAAAAGCCAGAGAAATATGAATATTCTGGGGAATTTTATACTGGAAATGAAGCATTTTTAAAATGTTATATCTCTACATGCAGTCTGCTATGATCACAAACCACTGAAAGGGTTACAAGACAGGAATTGTTACTGAAAAGTGAATTTAAGGAAGTCTGAATGTTTGCACGCTATTTCATGGTTGGAGGGATAAAACTCCTCAAAAGCCTCTTCAGCTGAAATTCTGCTCAGTTTAAATGTACTCATCTACTGACTTCATGAAGATAATGGTATTGATAATAACAACATATTGAGTTTTTTTTGTTCTGTATTTTTGTGGTTAAAGTTAAATCAGTATACAGGGGTGGGCTTAAAGAAGCTACAGCTTCTGCCTATCTCCCTTTCAAACATGTTTATCGTTCTTAAGTTCTGTCAAATTGAGACTTTTCAATAAGTGACTAGTGATCAGTTGTTGATCGGCATATCTCAGTATAAATGTATCTATTGTTGTTTTTATATGTTTCAAATGAAGTAAAACAAAACAAAAAAACAAAAAAGACTAACTGAAGTAAAAATCCACTTTCAAATCATAAATCACCTTGTGAGAAAATGTTATTTTATAGTTTTTATTTTGATAGATAACTGGTAATTGTTTGCTTTTATTAATCAGTTTAGATTAATCTTCTTTTAAATAGACAAAAAACTGTGGCCTGATAAAAGACTTTAAACTTTTAAGGAAATAAGAAATCACATAATTTTAACTGTTAGAAAGATTTTGTCTTTGAAATTTATTATTTTTTTTTTTTATAATAGATTTTCCAAGTATGTCCTGATAATTGAGGTCAAAACTAAAAACAGAATGAGACACATGAGATGATTTATTGTACTCCTTGGTTGAAATTTAGTTTTGAAGCAGAAATAATGCTTTAGAACCAGGTGTACCTGGAATACACTCCCAGTAGATGTGTGCTTTTGTGTCAAAGCCTGGCCCCTGTCTGCCCTGTGTGTCTCCTCTGTTGTCTGTCTAGAAACCCTCCTCTTGCTTTAAGGAGGTTCAGATCAGTGGACTCGTCGTTCTTTTTTGTTTTAGTTACATGTGCTGATGTCTTAAATAGTTTTCTTTGATTCTTCTATTTTTAGGAGAACTGAAGATACAAAAAAGGGCTGGATCTAGTAAGTGACACAAAGTTCATCACACCAAAAAAACGTACACAACAGTTTTATGTACATGTGACGCTGTAAACGGATATATTTATAGCCCCTTCAGCGGTTCAGATACATACTGTTAATGTTACAGCAACGCATAAAAGAGGTGAAGAAGAGCCCACAAATCGACCTACTTTTGGTGCAATAATTAAAAAACAGGGTCACTTAGTCTTTGTGATTTTTGAAATCTGAGAAATTAGACTTCAGGCTTCTTCCGTCTTCCATTGTGACTCTTGGGAGCATTAAAAATGCCAATGGTTTTGTGTTTTACATTTTACATTACATTTATTATATTCTCATTACATAAATTGGTGAAAATAAGTCGTATTTTCAGGTTTAAGTTGTTTTTCTTTAAACTTCAAACAAAAAGAATTGGTGCTGTTGATCAATGGACGGTTTTTTATTTTCAGTTCAGAAGGGACATAAATATCATTGACTTTATGTACAACAGACTAAAATAATGTCACTGTTTTGTATTGATTATTGTCACTTCATTTCCTTGTATTTGTTTTGAGCAGACAGGCAACACTGATCACTCTGATAAGGCCATCTGCTGTATCAGGGTGTGTTGCACAGGTCTTCAAATTAGTGATTGAGGCAAAAATAATTTGAAAAAATCCTTACCTCAACAGCAAAGCTTAATTTGAGTGTATGTCTATGAAGACTCTCATTCATCCAGGTTGGTTCCATTGTAGTAGGTTTAGGGGATGTCATCTGGACTTGGTTTTTAAAAACCAAGTCCAGATGACATCCCCTAAACCTACTATAATTTGAGTGTAGTTGGTTGAGAATTATACAATCTCTAAAACAAGGTGCAGTACCTCAAGGAAGGGAAAGGGTTTGATCATTAGGACAACAAAAACAGTAACATAGTGGGCTCAGAGCAGTATAAAAGTGTTCTCTTATGGTTCTTTAAGACCTGAGACCTCCATTTAAATCCGTCTTGACCTTAGTGTTCCCATGTTTGTCACAATGTTCTATCGTTGATCACACCCCAGATTCTTTTATTTTGTGTCCCGTTTCAGCTTTTCATAGCGAAAGGTGCAGTTTTACTTCTCATAAATAACTAACCATGAGCAAAAAGTACTACACTAGAAGTTTATTGTTTTAAGTATACTTGAGTATAGGCGTAAGATAGGTGTAGTATAGGAAGTATACGAACTTACTTCTTTAGATTAAATTGGAACATTTTAAGTTTACGTGTAGACCGTAAACCTCAAGTATACTTCCTTCCTTTTAGTACAGAAAAAGTATACTTGTAGTAAATAGTACATTTTAAAATAGTACATCTAAAAAAAGTATTTTTTGCTAATAACTCCAAAATATGACTTTTAGAGTTAGAATCCTTTAACACAACCCTTGACAAAAAAGATGTTTATTTAAGTGTATTGCAACTATACAGTACATAGTCAATACTATAAGTGAGATAGAAGACTGGAAGTTTACTTTTTATACTCTTTATTAAAGACCCTTAGCAAAAAGTAGTATGTTTAAGTGTACTGCAAATATGTTTAGTCTATACTAAAGTGAAGTAGTATACCTAAGGTTTACTTATTGCATACTAGCTATATTTTTGTAAAACTAAAATTTTCCAATTTAGTCTGAAGAAGGATTCCGTTAGTATACTTCATACACTACACCTATGGTGTATAGTGCTTTTGCTATAACTTTACTAAATGAACTCTGGAAGATAAACAGCTGGCCCGGGACCAGAGACACAAATTTTGTTTTATCCTTAAGGTGAAATGACAATAAAGCATCCTGAATCCTGAATTCTAAAGTAGGCTATATAGCCAAAAGTTTCATTTAATGCTAAAGGTCTTATCTTCTGAGGAAAACCGTCCCAGAACTGTGACCATGTTTGTGTTTCTGTTGTGTTCCATTTGCCTAAAAAGTCAGAAAATTGGACTTATCTGCAGTTTATAGTTGGAGAAACATTCTTAAAACTTCTGAAAAGAATGTTAGCAGCTTAAATTACTAGCTGCTGTTAGCAGGACTTAATAACTACAACACAACTCTAGAAAACCTGTTGAAAATAGGTCAAAAATTAAAGCACCAGGCTAAACACATTTCTTTTTGGGCTGATCCATTCTGAACAGGCCTGCTGTTGTGGTTTCACTTTGAGTCTAGTGTTACAGGAAAAAGATGTAGTAGATATAAAGTTTAGTCATATGGAAGGCCAAGAACCACCTGTCAACAAACAATTTCCCTTTGCTCTGATTCTCTTCTCTGTGTTCTTTCCTCTCCCCCCTCTCAGCCAGCGCCATTCAAAGCCCGAAGAGGACATACTACGAAGGTAAGTGTAATCCTCAGTGCTGTCTGCATGAAGCTCACTGAAAAAATGACTCCATTTAAGTCAGGAATTCTAAATGCATGCATGGTCTTGGTAGAGAAAGATGCGCTAAGCAGAGCTCAGTATCACTTTTCCAGTCCTCCATTTTCTGAGTCCATGCTCATTTACTGTGTAACTTTCCACCATTCCAGGAGTCATGGGCCTGATTTTTTCCTTAACAAGGATGAATTGAGGAAAGAGTTCCTTACTTTCTAAACCCATAACACATTAGATCTTTCCAGTTTCCCTGCTTACTCTTATTGTGTAATCTGGCGGCCAAAAGAGTCAGAGCCTAACGGTGCAAAAAAACAAAACAAAGTAAAATTGTTGAATATTCTCTGCTTTCTCCACTAAAGTGCAACTGGTGAACGGCCGTAACCGGTGTGAGGGCAGAGTGGAGGTGATCTACAACGGCTCGTGGGGCACGGTATGTGACGACGACTGGGACATGGTGGACGCCAACGTGGTGTGCCGGCAGCTGGGATGCGGAGTGGCCATGGCCGTGGGCAGCAGCTCTCAGTTTGGGCAAGGCACGGGGCTCATCGTGCTGGACAATGTGGACTGCAGAGGAAGTGAATCTGACCTCAGCCAGTGCAACAGTCTGGGTTGGGGTGTCCACAACTGCTACCACTATGAGGATGTGGCCGTTATCTGCAGAGGTAGAGAGCCTACAGGCTTTGGAATAATAAACATGGGGGGAGGCTAACTTAACAACTAAACTTATTTTCTTTTCCTTCGACTTGTAGAGCCCATCCCACTGGGTCCACGAGGTTTTGAAAGCCTTACCACCCCGCCTATGGTCATGTCTGGCATACGTAAGTGCTTTCTATTTCAAATTGGCATAAATGTAAAAATGTATTCACAAAAATGTTCAAATGAAACCTGGAGGGGTTTACAGAAAGCTCCTCTGTATTGCCAGGGCACTTTGCCAGTTTTGGTTCCCAAAGCTATTTTGAACTTACTGGCATGTTTACTGCAATTAAAACTGGATCTGAGCATAAAAAAACCCAATAGTTTTAGCCTGGAACTAAAAACAAAGTGTGATTCTAGTCCTATTTTTATAAACTTGAGTCCTTCCACACTGGTTCCTCTTAAATTTGTTTGACTTGTTCTGCTTTCCAGTCAAGGTTTGTCAGACTCCAGAATCAAAACAGTGTCTCATTGATACTCAATAATAAACTTCGAACAAGCTTTAAAAAAATGGAAAATGTTGAAAAAAGTGCACAAAGTGGTCCACCAAGATGAAAGACATACTTACAGTGAACAGAATGACAATAAAGGCATTGTCTCAATTGACAAAACACATCTGAAATGTCCCCAGAAACTTTCAAATAAACTTTCTATAAGATTATTAAAAAAGTAGAAATAATTTTAAGCCGTGGATCCTCTTTTATTGTAGAGCAAAAATAATAACATTATAAATGATTGTAAAACAGCGGCATGGTAGTGGCAGTGTGATTGTGTGGGCTGCACTGCAAAAACAAGCCCGAGAAATAGGCCCTAGAAACAAATCAATCAATCTTAAAATTAAAAAATTCTCTTTAAAAATTCCTGTTTTAAAAATTATTTCCATTCAGACATGTTTTCTCAAACCAAACAATTTTGTTATTGAGAAACTTTCTTGACTAGATTATTTTTCTTGCAAGACAGAAAATAAGACATTTTTTTTTCTTGAAACAAGGATCTGTTCACGTTCTTAGGATTTAGTTTTTGCTGTGTTGCTTCTGGATGTAAAAGACTTGAAGTGATTGACAGAAACATGAATTCTGGGTCCCAAAAGAAAATTGAAAGGAATATATTTGGGCCTCAGTCTATGATATTGCTCAAAAGCATGTGGGTTCTGCATCACAAATATATATATATATATGTTTTGCTTATTTTTTCACTTAACTAATGAAACTATGAATAAAAAACACACCTTGTGTAAGGTCTGGTCAAATTTTGTTCATATTAGTCAAAAAGGAAAAATCAAATTGCACAAAATGTGCCTGAGTTTTATTTGCCGGCAAAATCCTCATAGGCAGATGCTGCAGATGCTACATCACACCTCAGTAAAATGTAGCATGAAGTTTTTACTTTATTATTTTTATTTTTTGTATTTCTTATTGTAAAAAGTTAGCGCTCTCACCTTACATTATAAAGTAAATAAGTCTTTGGTTCAAAACACACCTCGGGCCTTTTTGTGTAGGACAGAGAAGGGTATTTTTTTTACTCATGGACCACAAAACGTTTTAAAAATATTCAGAAGGGCTGGACCAGGAGCAGATCCTGAGGTGTTCTGGTAACCCAACCTATAAGAGAGAGATATACCATGGAATCTGGATGAAAGCATACTTTAATTTTGATTGAAAAAAGTTATTTGTGTCATTCAAAACAGAACCTTTTGGACTTATTATTTCAAAAGTGTGGCTTGTGTTCTCATTTTAGTGCCTATTGGACCATGTTCATCAGAAGAATGCTGCGTTCATGTGGTGTTGGAATGATTTGAAAAATGCTCAGAGTTTTCCGACTCAGAAAACACACATGAACATCAGAAAAGGGACAAATCTTCAGACACCATAAGAATGCAGAACAACTTTCTGTACCTAAACAAAAGTCAACATATGCACCATCTATGGGGAGTTACAGGGAAATGAAACATTAATAAGGATTATCAATATAATTGATTTCAGTTTGGCTGGCCAAAATAAATAGTTTAATGGCCGCATACGGCACGCAAATTGTCCTTTAGATGTGAATGTACATGTCAGGCCAACTCTTTTGTGTGTCTAATGAAATATTTTCATTACATAAAACTAGAGCAAGCTTTGTGTTGCCTCAGGTACGAGGGCAGGCTGGATTTTTTTTCCTAAAACAGACTCATTTAGTCATTGTGCGGACCCAAATATTGTAATCCTCTGGAATCCCTGTTATAACAACAACAACATATGTACTAACTACAAAGGACATTGGAGTTGTTCAGATGTGAAATGATACAACAGCATCAAAGACTGAACCTCAATGGAAACTGTACAACACACCCTAACGGCCTCTAGAATTCCAGACATATTGTTGTTTGGTGGGTCTTCCTTTGTTTTGGCTGCTGTGTTGTAGATTTCTATGAATACCAAGAGGATCCGAGTGTTCAGCCCTGAATCCAGACTCAGGTTCTGTTGTCCTAAAACCCTGTGTGTGTGTTCAATGGACACTTGAGACTGTACATTGTCTCAGTCGTTTTGTCTGGGAACAAAAAAAGTGTGACAACATTAGTGCAAGAACAGACGCTTTTTTAAAACCTGAGCCTTCATTTGTTTTGGACCCTCACTGTTGTTCTCCCACTTCTTCCTTTGTGTTGGTGACTCCTCAAGGCCTTTGAGACACTTTGATCCCCAGCTGACTTCACCCTCATCAGTTTAGTTTTCATTTCCTTGTAAAATTGTAGTTTTTGCTTTTGGAAAGAGACCTCTATGGTTAGGCTCTAGATTCTGTCTTTAAGCATCCTAGATTCCATAAACCCTCTTAGATCCCCAGGTCAGGTTTTTATTAGTGGTCTACATTTTGCATTTTAACACCAGAGAGGGTCGAGCGATCCAAGCCATGGCTCCTGTCGCTGTGTCGACTGACGTTCAAGCGTCCTCTGGACCGGGTTTGTGTGCGATTGGAAGAAATTCTGACCAATCAGCATCAAGCTTTATGTCCGTGTCTGTGCTCTGCTCTGTTTCCAGAAGAGAGAATTTCTCTTGAATGAAAATTTTTTCGAATGTGTGTATTTTTAAGTCTCAAGAGCAAAAGTTATTTTGTTTGCACATGCTTCTGAGTTTCTGTTTCAAGTGCAACATCATTATTTAACACTCAAAGTTTTACACTCAAAACTGTGAACGTTGTGCTTGGAATAATGACAACAAAAATCCACTCCATGTGCCAGTTGTGCTCTTTAGAGGTTTCTATGGCTTCAGTTGTCCACCAGATATCACCATCATTGAAGTCTTGAAGCTGTGAATCTTTTTTATTGACCCAACTTTTAGGAAAGCCTCAGTGCTTCATGAGGCCCCACTTGCCCACCACTACTACAGACTGACTTCCCGGCCACAGAAATAAACAGGCGAAAAAGGCTGCAGAAAAAATGGGAGCTTTCTCCAATATGTGTAACCAAAATCACAACTGAACCCAGAACCTTGAATCCTACCTGCTGCTACCAGAATTTAACAACAAACTGGGGCAATATGCTGATCTGACTCTGTTGTCCTATCTGATATATCTGATCCGACTCCTTTTTTACTTTGATCCCAAGCCATCAATCCAACCTCCAATACCTGGAGTGGACCGTTGTCAAGCTGGAGAACATAAACTCAGACAAGATTTTATGTTTATGCCTTAATACGTTCATTTCTAATTTGACCTGTTTCGTGTCATTTCGACCCTGTATTTTTAAGCATTACTCACCATATCATGGAATCTCTTCCCGTTGGTTTAGGCGATGGCACCATCCGTTGGTGAATGGGAAGAATTCTTGCCAGGGCCGGTTGAGATCCACTACCAGGGTAACTGGGGGACGGTGTGTGATGACGACTGGGTCCTCAATAATGCCATGGTGGTGTGCCAGCAAGTAGGGTGTGGCAGTGCCATCTCTGCACACACCAACTCCTACTTCGGCTACGGTACAGGCCTCATTCTCCTGGACAACGTCCACTGTCAAGGCACAGAGCCAAGAACTGAGTAAATGTAAAAGTCTGGGCTGGGGAAAACACAACTGCGGCCATCATGAGGATGCCGGGGTCCACATGCACAGGTGAATCCCTCATGCACATGTGTTACGTGTTTCCTTGATTTTGTTTATTAGTAATGCTTCATTTATATATCTGAAACAAAGCCTGGTTCTTTGTAGCTTTGTAGAGAGCTAGCTAAAGTGTATTAGGCATGGACTAAAATATGACTTTTTTGCTTGTTTTGACTACAGAAATCACTACAGTACCGCCACCAATCACAGGAAACCAGAGAGTTTTCTTGGAAACATTGGGCACCAAAGGTAAAATAAAAAATTATATGTTGGTGCACCACTGCAGAAAACAAACGCCTGTTCTTCTCCACATGACCAACAGGGGTAGCCATTTTCCCTTTTGGCCCAAAATTTAAAAGAAAATACAAACGCTTTACTCAGATTTGTCCATCCATACAGCTTCTAATGATAAAAACGAAGTCAAAAAAACTATTTTGTTCATACTGACAGAAATCACATGGGGAAAGCGTTGAACACTTTAGAAAAGTTTGAGCTGAAGACAATGTTTATAATTTATTCCCATTTTTTCCCCTCTTGGACTTCAGGTCACAATTTTCCTAAATTGGCCAATGATTAGATGAAAACAAGCTCTAAATCCATTGACTATAAACTCTTTGTAATTTTTAAATATAGTGATATTTAATATAGACAAACAATATAAAGAGAATGAATAAACATCATTTAAAGATTACATTAGGATGGTTTGGATAATCTGTTATCTCTGTTACATTGCAGTCCAGTTAGTAACATGAACATCGCCTGCTTCCATGTTGGCTTACGTGAGGATGCATTCAGGGTTGTTTTTCTATTAAGAAGCCTAAGTTGAAGAAAGAAATCATTTTTCATATCTAATGAGGGGATTTAACAGGGTTTTTTCTTCTTTTCACAGCAACAGAAATTGTTCCAGTCACAGAGTCAACAACAACTACAACAACAACTGTTAGCACAACAGCCCAAACAAAAGGTAACAACCCTGACCTTGTAAAACTTGAAAACAGTTTCTCCTGCAAATATCTGCGTCATGAATGACGAAAGGCATTTCTGTATCACTGCAGTGACTGTTTTTGTTTTTATTTAGCCAAACCATCCATCCGTTTGGTAAATGGGAACAGCAGCTGTCAGGGTCGTGTAGAGATCCTCTACAAAACAGTCTGGGGGACGGTGTGTGATGATGACTGGGATATCGTCAATGCGGTCGTGGTGTGCAGACAGCTTGGTTGTGGCCCAGCTATTGAAGCAAAGAGTCTGGCCTTCTTTGGCTATGGCTCAGGACCCATCCTGCTGGACAACGTGGAGTGCAGCGGCTCAGAGAGTGACCTGTCCCAGTGCTTCCACCTAGGCTGGGGTCAGCACAACTGTGGCCACCATGAGGACGCCGGAGTCATCTGTGCACGTAAGCTCCAATGCAGTATTTGGATATATACACCATGTGAAAGAAAAATATTCTTAATCCAATTTGTTTGTCTTTATATCTCAGAAACTACAAACAACATGGTTTTATTTTAGTTTAATCCAGACATCTTGATTTCATAGGTCATTTTAG
>CM043719.1:9466069-9568246 GCA_023969325.1 Oryzias curvinotus
GTGCGTTTGCCTCATGGGGCGGTTCTGACCCGCCTGAGCCCCTCCTGATGTTCACAGGCTGTTTCGTTGTGGTCAGACCTGATGTTGTTCAGCAGTGCATCGTCGTCGATGCTGTGCATGAATGACAAATAAAGAATTTGACTCTGAAATGAGGGCAGCACGGTGGCTCAGTGGTTGCAGACAAGGCCCTGGTTCAAATCCCGGCTGGGAGCTCTCCGTGTGGAGTTTTTCATGTTCTCCCTGTGCATGTGTGGGTTTTTCACTCTGGCTTCCCCCCACAGTCCAAAAACACGCCTCCTAGGTCGATGGGTTGGTCTAAGTGTCCCTAGGTGTGCATGTGGGAGTGTGCAGCAGACAGGATACCTGTCCAGGTTTACCCCCGTCGCCCAGCAGCAGCCGGGACGGGTCACCCCATGAAAGGTCTCAAATGATAAAAGCCCCCAGAGCATTCCTGTTTGGGGCTGCTATGATCTGGATGTTATGGACTGAATGAGACGATCATGAGCACAAACGTTACGTAGTTAACTGTTGAAGTGATGGATCATTGGATTCTAGTGTCTGATCTGACCATCACCTCCTGAACGATGCGTCTCGCTAGCTCCTGGTCCATCCTGCTAGACCGGGGTGTCGAACTCAAATTCACAGTGGGCCAAGATGTAACGGGCCAAACTCAATATCTATTGAAAAATGTACTGCAACTGATATGTAATGTTGAACCTTTTTATAGTGTCTTCTTTTGGTTTTCTCTTCGTTAGCTCCGCCCACAAGACAAACAGGGTGTCTTTATGTTAGATGATCTGCCCCCCCTCCCTGTTGTCCGTCTTTGGTTTGGCCGTTTCAGTGGAGCGTCAGATTCATTTGTCCGATGTGACTGGAGCACGGCCGTCAGGAGCGCACGCCAACATACTAGCAAAGCATTGTGGGATTTGAAGTATTAGTGGTACCGTATATACCGGGTCACTGGAACGCACATTTGAAATGATTCGTGGCCTGAGTTTGAACACCGTGTGCTAAACGTTCTTTTCATTCCACGTCTGCTGACCCATGGATGCCAGTTATCTTTCCTTTTGGAGAGTTGGCTTGTGAAATGAACATTCAGAGGACGAAGGTCTTCACCGATCAGCCCAGGTTCACTGTCGTAGACGAAGTCATGAGGGGATGCTTAACCCGGATGCACGGCTCACCTCCCCTCCCTTTGGCTCTTAGTAAACCATCCCTGTCCTGCTTCACCTCCAACAATAACAGTAAAAATAACTATCTAACTAATGAACTAACTATACAGGCGTTGTAGAATGAGTATGTGTGTCAGGTCGCGTGTGTGTTAGGGCGCGTGCATGTGTAAGTAGACTGAGCGCGTGCCACGCGCGCGTGAGAGCCTTTGACTCCGATGAGCTCCTTTAGGTAAATGTGGCAGCGTGGAGACTCTTCCTCCACGTCTGTGACAGTAAAGCCACACCAGTTCCACACAACAGATGAGTTCATTTCTTTCTTGGGAACAAACTGTCCACTCTCACCGGTAGCCATGCTGTCGCGTGCTGTTTCGTGTGTTGTTTGCCGCGTGCCGTGTGAAACTAACGCTACGGAAGCTCTGAGGAGCCAAAAATGCGCCACATTAAAAACTCGATTTTGTTATTTTTGAAATCGCCCGTAACAAAAAATTCGAATTAATTCATTTGATCGATTTATCGCCCAGGCCTAATATATGTGAATCACTTTTAATGCAATATTCACTCCGCGCATGTGGAGTGGATTCTTCAATGCGTTAAAAGCACGTTCAAGAACCTGCAGTGGCTTTGGTGCAAAATGTCAAAGCTGTGACAATTTTGATAGTCTTGTTCCAAGCTTTTTCTTTCAAAGCTCTATTCTGATAAATCAAAGACTTGGTGGCATAAAATTCCATCTGGAGACAAACTGCAATTATTAATAACTCCATTATCAATTTTCAAACAGTTGTCACTTCTGTAAATTAAAAGGGACACCATCCAAACAATACTACCAAATCCAAGTCCCTGATTGGTCAAAGTAAGTCCTGGTTAAACTTGCAATGCCTAACCCTTATCATAGCCTGAAAACAGTCAAAGAAACTTGTGTAGCTATGCATGAATGCATAAGCATGAGACACGCATATACACACGTTTACATAGACTTTTAATTGAAAGTAGTCGCTTCAAGGGCGGTGAGAACGTAGCTTTAAATGCTCACGGTAAACTTCTAAATTCAAATAATGTGAACAGAAGAATAACAAACAAGTATCTTATTCCGAAGAAAAAAACACTGTGGTTTTAATCACAGACACAAATCAATCTGTTTTTTGTCCCTTAAGGCTCTGAAGGTCAAATAGCCAACAGTTGTCGCCACAGGTTTAGCAATTGCAATCAAGAAAATATTGTTCTTAGAAAGTGCTGGGGCCACATATTAATTTTATGACAGGAACCTGCGTGGCAGTAGAAATTTTAATGCAGGCTGCATTTGGTCCATGGGCCAGACTTTGGACATGCTTGCTCGAAAAAGTGGAAAAATATTAATTTTCGACATCACTTTATATTTCAACTGGAACCAAATACGACAACTAAAATAGATTTTTGAACTTTTTATGATAGGATAATTTTCTTAATAGCATTCCATAGTTAGTATTTTAAAGCTGACAATGTTATCAGGTCTTTTTCCAATGAGATAACGCTGAATAGATTGAACCACGTTAAGCAAAAGGATATAAATGTGGCTACTGTTTTCCCTCTCTGATAACAATGTATCAACATGGTCATGATTAATAATTTCTTTGCTACCACATACCATATAAATGAAGTTTTATGTTGCTTAGTCCAAATCAGACTAAAATCTTCAAGCATCTACGATGTATCAAAGCATTAACTGAATTGGCATCATTAATTGGTGGAAATTCTTAAAATGATACTTTTATTTTCTCAGCTGCTACACTTCCAGGTAAGAGGTCAACATTACCCCGCTTCTATAATGGTAGTAGCTATAATAACTAATAAAACTTTTTGCGCCTCAAACAATTATTTTATTGAAAATGAAGACTTAGTAACATGCTCCCATATGAGGGGTTGACCTACACAGGTGCTGTGGGTTTTTGGGTTGTCTGGGCCCATGGAGAATCATGAGGAGCGGTCACAACAAGTAAACAGTTGGACTCTTTTTTTTTTTTTTCTGTTTGATAACATGACATTCATTTGTTCCACCGGCTGATCTGTTTCTTCATTCCCACTCTGTGTCGGTTACAGCGGCCATTTTGGTTCAGTTCTTCTCCTCCGGGAACGGATTGTGTTCAGACTGAGGAATCTCAGTGAACTGAAGCTCAGTACTATTGGAAAAGAACCGAGACCACCTCCAATGATGGGTCAGATAGTGGTCCTGGTCCCGAACCGGGGACGGCTTGATTGTATTCTGACTTAAAATTTGTTCTGGTTTATCAGGGAAAACAAACTCTGGTTCATTTAAACTGGAACAACTGTGTCCAGTCTGAATACAGCCTAAGATTCTGTCATTTTGTCAGTTTTTGATTATTTCCGTTTTCTTTAATTAACAGAGAGGTGAAGATTACGTGGTTACGTGTGCATGCCATGTATGAATGTGCCACTGGGATTTTTTGATCACATCTGCAGCTCTGCAGCATCTGCAAAACAGCTGTGCATCAGAAAGTGCTGTGTGCAAATGTCTGATCTCAGCTTAAAGTGAAGCAGGAAGCGTGTGGGTTTGGATCCCATGCTGCGAAAGAGTCTGTGTTCTCCCTTTGTGTTCCTCCATAAAGAAGAACACGTAAAAATAAATTAAACAAAACTGAAGTTTCAGATTTTGTCAATCTTGAAAACCCTTCCAAATAAAAACAAGTCAGTTATACAGACTTTAGCAAACAGTGTAACTCATACTTGTGGCAATATATTGTATCTGTCATATTTTTGTTCTTGGAAGAAACAAAATCAATGAAAAAAAGGTGGTTAAAGCACAATGGTACTTAGATGGTGTCCATCAAAGCAGCAGGTGAGTATATTCTTCACTAAAAAATATTAGAAGTCATCTTCATTTGAGCCTTAAAAAACAGCACTTCTGTATCTGAGTTACATTGGGAAAGCTAAATGCTTATTCAGCATCTTTGGAGGAAGAAGACATTTTGCTAAAATGTGTTGAGCTGATCATTTTCTTCACTCTGGACAAAGATCAACAAGTTTTCTGGTTTGTTTTTTGGCTTCTACTTTGGCTGTTTGAACTTCACAAATAAAATCTATCTATCTATATACCCAGGCTGTGTCCCACCAAGGTGGGGTAGCCTAGACAGGGCACACAATTTTAACTCCCTCCTTCTCTTCCCCAAACCCTCCTCCTTCAGTGTGTGTGTGTGCATGTGTGTGAGTGTGTGTGTGTGTGACTGGTCAAAGAACACAGTATATGTACAGTATATGAGTATATGTATAAATCTAGCAAGTATCTTAAACATGTGTAGTGAAGTATACTAACTGAACAGTTCTTCAGACTAAATTGGAACATTTTAAGTTTCCAATATATGTATAGTACATAGAAAGTAACCTTCTAGAATACTGCCTCACTGTTAGTATAGACTAAGAAGATTTGTAGTACACTTAGACTACTTTTTGCTAAGGGATGAACGAAGACTATAAAAGCAAGCGTAAAAAAACCCAACTTTCTATTGTACTTTTTGAACAACTAATCCAGCAAAACAACCACAGCCAATCATCATCTAACCCAGTGTTTTTCAACCAGTGTGCCGTGGGAGATGGTCAAGTGTGCCGTGGGAAATTCCCCTCATAAACTGATCTAAAAACATTTCCCATCTCCAGGATTTCAGCTCTGTGTTCATCCAAACAGGCCCTGATAAAACACTGAGTAGTTAGGAATATAAAAGATCATAAAATTATTTTTTCTTTGTTTTTATTTTATTTTATTAAAGACATTTTGATAAGGATGACGGTAACGCGATTTAGCTGCAGCTTCGGCTGCATTCAGGAAAAGTCACGCCCCTTTAACTGTCTTGAAGGATTAATCACATGTCATCAGTCTGACCAATCAGAAGTGGTTAAAGTCTTAACTTCCTTGTCCCGATTTAGCTCGTAAAGTCGCTCAGTTTTAGCAAAAATACCAGCTAAAGCTCGTCTTTAGTGGTGTAGCTTTCCACAGAATCCAGTGTCAGACCGTGGAACAAGAGAACAAAACAATGAAGCTCTGAAAAGCGGTCTCGCGGCCGTTTATGCACTACATCTCCCATGATGCATTGGGGTAAAACGTCAGCGCACAAGGAGATCTGTTGTTAAACGTCTTATAACCAACGAACACACCTCAAACTGTTTTTAAATCTTCTAACTTAACTTTATTAAATCTTTTAGAAAAAAAACAGCTGCAGCTTCCAGCTTTTTCTCCCACAATTATCTCAAAAATGCACGTGAGATTGTGGAGGGGCTGTAGAATACAGACTATGAGTTCCTCCTTTTTTTTTTTTTTTTTTAGATGCTGGTGTGCCGCGGATTGTTTTAAGGTTTAAGTGTGCCGTGGCTCAAAAAAGGTTGAAAAACACTGAATCTAAACCACACATGCAGTCCATGGCAGCAGACTTGGTTATGAACACTATGCGTGCACTTTATCTTTTTTCTTTTTTCTGCTTTATCTTTCTCAGAGTTAAGTCTCCTTGAGGACCAAACTTCCTGCTCTGCCCGTGTCAAAGTTCTTGTCAGATAAACAGTCACTCAGAGCCACGTTGCAGAAGGTTCAGTCTGCCCAGCTGGCCGCATGTTCTGAGTGGGTGGACTCCATAGAAACACGAGCAGCGCATCCACAAGAGGAAAATACAGACACTAAATAGAGCTCAGCGAATTTCCACAATGGAACACCGGAGCGGGTGTTCAGCGGAGAAGCGCTCCCGTCTGTGTTCTTTGAGTCTGAGAGCAGCCTCCTGAATTGTGGTATGAAAGCTATTTGCTGTGCTCTGTGGGTGTGTCGGCTTCACTTACACGGGGACAGAGAGATTACAATTACTCAGAGATCTGTCAGAGACAAAGGAAATATTTTTATGACACTCTCCTCCCATATGAATGTCACAAACATGCAGACTTGTTCATCGGTTCACTTGCCTGAACAGAGTTAATCATTTTTAAACAGCAAAGATAAAAAAAAATGTTGTGCAGCTCTTTAACAAGACTGTTACAGTTAAGCTAGGCTATGCCTAAATTGGGGCTAGATGACACACTTAGAAAAACAGTAGCATTCCTCAGAGCCACTGAGTTGATTCAGTAATCAAGAGTATGATTGTTGTTAAGTATGCAGTCCCTTTCCTGGACATTATAATAAAGGCTCCCTCCTTCGTAAACAAATGAACAACTCTCACACAGTGAGACAATTTACACTCACACACAAAACCAAGCTTCCAAGGAAAATATATAGCTGGTCCTACGTGCCCTTAACAAGCAACTAATTTTAGACACAACCTTCTGAGACATACACGTTTCTGTTCTTTCAACTGAAAGTCGTTTTAGACCTCCTGCAAGTTCCAAAGCTAAAAGAATAAACAATCCAACTGTAAGAAAATCAGACATTGCCTCTTGACTATAAATAGCTTTCTTCTTAAATCTCCCTCTAGATTTTTGTTAGCAGAATCAAACAGACAGCCCAGGCCATGTGGTAAAATCGAATTCTGCTCATTCGAGTGTTTCCTAACACTTCCCTGCAAAAGACTAAGAGCTTTCTTCAAACAAGACAAACTGAACACTAGGGCTGCTTTAATGTGAGCACACAGAGGGCACGCTCACACCAGAATTTGTGTCTTCCGATGGTCTGCTTTCTTTGGCAGGACTGGATGTTATAACTGGAATATATTTCAGGCAGTTTTGTCTGCTCGTGAAAGTGCAGTGTGAAAGCAGGTCCTCGTCAAGTATTGGACAAAGTCCAATAAAAGGTGACTTTAAAGACTCACACAATGAAAACCATGTTTTTTTTAACATGTTCTTGTGGCTTTTTTTTTTCATGATGAAGCACAACTAGATCCACGTACGCCTTCGTTTTCCTCGTTCAAGCTGGCATCTGTACACCGAATATTGCTTGTCATTTTTATTGCATTGGTCAATAGGGGTGTGAGGGGCTGTAAGCTAGCGGGAGAGAGTGTAAACAGATGGATGACGGGGGTAGGAGCGGGCTTGCACAAAACAGTCCCGCCCACAATTCAGAGGTGAATTTCTCATGAGCTCCTGTCGCTCCGCAGAAACTATTTCCTCAAAAACAGATTTTTCATTTTGGCTAAAATGAATAATTAAAAGACAGATGAGAACGCTTATTTTGTATTTTATATTTTTTACTTTATTTATCCAACAATGAGGAAAGTGTTCTCCGCATTTTGACCCATCCCCTGGGGGAAGCGGTGAGCTGCAGACTAGCCGCGCTCGGGGGGGCGACAGCTGGCTGGCTCGGTTGTTAGACGACCTGCTCTACCGCCTGAGCTAAACTGCTGTCATTGAGTAATTTTAGTAAATGAATAATCAAATTAGGTAATACCAATGGATTCTAAAGTTGAGAAAAGAAGCTTTGTGCTGATATGCAATATTGCTTTTCTTTGCATCGGTATCAGCGGATTCACATCAACGGTTGAAGAGCTCCGGATGTCAAAATGCATGTGCTATTTAGGTGTCGCTGGCAACATCCTTGGTGTTAAATGGTTATTTCTCTCTGACCAAGCACTTTGTATAATTTAAGGTTAGACTTCCACTGAAATCTTACAGAAATGCTGAAACTGAATATTTTGAAAAAGACTCAATGAATCCAAACATTTTATGTTGGATCTCCGACTTTGACTGGCACCAAATTAAAAAAGATAAAGTCCCTTCTCAACACAGACTGCCCAGTCAGTCTAAAGCAGAGGTGCTGATTATGTCAACAGAAGGACATTTGGGTAGATCGCGGGTCATTAAAGATAAATAATGAAAAAATATATATATATTTTTAAAAATCCATCAACAAATCATCTTTCTCACCCAGAAGTACGTGACTGACACATCTGATACATACGTCACTGCACATGCATGTTTTAATACGCTGAGCGCCATCGGAAAGTCGCTACCTGCTACGCTGCACACCGGATCCCCGGCGGAGGACCACTTTGGCCCGCAGGAATGTTTATTGAGGCCCAGGTGGCCCCACGTGTCTCCTCATTTATCAGCAAGACCGAAACGCCCCGACTGACCCAGCCGTCCTGCCACCGCGCCTGCTGCCGGCTCAGCAGTTCCCGCTACAGGGATCTGAGCCCACTCAGGTAGCACTGTTGTCCTGAAGCACATGCTTCTCAAGCGCTGTCCACAAAGCAGTGCCGCCGTTCACTCAGTCGTGGTTAAGCCAGCCACGCTTTAGAATTGTCAGGTCTATGATTTACAGTTTACAGTAGAAACGCGATCATTGCCGCGTTCTGTTTTTATTATAAAACACCTTATCTTTTTTTATTATGTATTACTACAAACATGACACACGACAAAGATTTGTGTACATAAACATATTTTAGACTCAAAATACTGTATGAGCTTTCAACTTTTGAATTATTAGAACATAAACTGCATTTTAGACTAGAAACAAAGCAACAAATATATACAGTATCTATATGTGTGTGTGTGTAGATATTTTGGAGCTTGTCGTCTCAGAAGTAGCTCGTATGCCAATAAAGTGTGGGCAGCCCTGGTGTAAAATTGTATCAGTAGATATGGTGCCATGCTTACAGATAAACTCAGACTAAAAATCATCTTTATCAGATTAAAGGCTGCTTCTCATTTCTACTCTGCTCTCTTGACAGTGAGCTTTAAAACTGACTTCACATAAATGTTTCGAAGAACAGAGAGGCGAGTAAGTGGGACATTTCATTGTCCAAAGATCTGTAATGTAATGAAAATACACAGAAGTACTCCACAGAGAATGGTCAGATTAGATATACATATTATAAAACTGAAGTTGTTTTACTGGGGTACAGGGTAGCTACAAATTTATCGACAAAAATCTTTATTCTTTTTGTGAGACTATTACAAGGCCCAAAATGATCAAATGTAGTTATAAAAAAGTCACTACAACTACCTTCAAATGAGGGCTGTCTTAGTCATAGCTGCCTTTACGGGTGGATGCGTCTGTTTGTGGGCGAAAAATAGAAAAACCTGTATGTGGCACACAGGTGGGCCACACAAAATTTGAAGATTGTAGACCGCTCAATGAGCCAATAGAGTGAAAATGTTCATGCTCATTTTTTTTATGGGCATGCTGCCAGTGATCGTAGGTCGTAGTGGAAACCTAAACAACACGTAAGGATAAGTGAGGGGGAAATAGGTGAGACGCAGGCGTGTCGTATGTCGCATGGCGCAAAGGGCCCGTTAGTGCTGTTCAATGCACAGTCCTTACGTGCACTTACTGTCGTTGCAGCCTGACTATTAGAAATAAGGAAGTCGGGCAATAAGAGCGTAGTTTGTGTGGGAATCCTACGTGCACTTACGTTTCACATGCACCCTGTCCTGTGTGTCCAGCATTTGCGCACGATTAGTAAAGAGCAAGTACTCGCACCTCACTGATCACTCATGTGCAGCGTAAGGACAGTGCATGACAGCATCACCTGCATGTCATAAGTATGTGTTGCCTACATCATCCTTACAAATACTTTACGATACACTTACCATGACAATCCATTTTCATGACATCATACGGGACAACCCCCATACAGGTGCAAGTGAGTAAGGCAAAAATAGTATGTTAAGCTTCAGCTTTTAAATGTTTCTCCAGCCTAAGTGATTCCAGGACAGCATGGGGGCTGAGATAGCTCTGAGAATTGACCTTGTTTTCCATTTAGAACGTCCCACATACAGATACCAAAAATTCTTCTCTAGGAGCCCAGCAGCCAAGGTGATCATGAGACACAATTTACTGAGGCCAGCGCACAACTCTGATCTTACTCTGTGTCATTGCTGGCTATACATACAGTAGAAGTGTTGAAAATATGGAGATGAGATGAAGCAAAAGGGGAACTTAGAGAAGACTGACTGACCACTTCAAGTTCAGGATGACGAACTCCACTAAAAACAGAACTGAAATTAAGAGCGATCCAGACAATTCTTAAACCATACAGGCTGATGTTTGTGTAACATGACTATCTGTCACTACACTACAAAATGATTCAGAGGAATTATATAGAAGCATGTGTTGTAATGACATGAGGTGCTTTGAAAAAAGCTCCATTTTTAATTAAAGCTACAAGTAGCATTTAGCGGGCCCGAGCACGGGCGACCGCCCCGCGAGTAAAGCCCCGCTCGAACCGTTCTCGTCGTTCTATCTTGTCCATTCTGGAGCTCAAAGCTACTGTTAACATGACAGCAGCCTGTGGGGGGTGGGGGTGGGGGGACTGTAATCTGTTGCCTTTAGGGACAAAGACATTTGCATATAGCATGAAAGAAATTCTTAAACCTAAGCCTTGTTTAGACCTGCTCATTTTCTCGTCAAGGAGAAGAAGGTTTTTATCAGATTGAGAAACAAGCAATGATGATAACTGCTATCACTGACCCTAAGGATGAGAACAATTGAACTCTTCTAATTTCCACTACAATGTCTAGATGAGTGTCAGCTATGTCTGATAACTTGGCCAATTAGCTGGACCGGGATCTTGCAAGGTGCAGGTGGTTTAACGTCCAGTGTGTTGAGTCTGTGGATGGCAACAGTAAAGCATAGCTTTTCGTTTCCACAAGAGAAGAACTCTTGACACATCTGCCCTAACAGACAACTACAAGAGGAGTTGAAATGTATAACATGGTGAAGGAGTTTTTGTGCAGAAAAAGGTACCATTAGTAAAGCTGGTAGCAGTGACTGCAGACGGGGCTCCTGCTATGATCAATAGACAAACAGGTTTCATCACTCACTGTAAAGCTGACCAAAAGGTTGGAGAGTGAAAACAATATTAGATATTGGAAAAGTTACTTCTGAAGTTTTATAATACCAATTTGCATATACTCCAGACTGTTATGAAGACTTATTGTTAATGTTTTGAAAAACTTTCCTGTGTATTTCATTGCTGTCATTAAAGGACCTGCTGAGATCATTTAATTTGTTTACTGACAGAATTAAAAGCAGTAAGACAAAGTGGGGATATTGTTTACCAAAGAAATAACAAGTTGACCAACCACCCTTATACCAGGACACCAAAACCTTGATATATACAACTATGAGTGAGATATGGACTTTACATCACGGAATCAAATACTTTCCTTAGACAAGTTGAATGCGGCTATCTGTTAGACAAGATAGCACAGTATGATGAACTAGAACTGTCAGCATCTCACACCAATGATAAAGATCTGAAAGATGTTGATATTGATCCTGAAATAAATGTTTTTCTATAGTGATAATACTATAAAGAGAATCAATTTAATATTGTAAACATAAAGTTCTCCATAATCCATTTCAATAGAACCTTGTATGCCAATTTCTATACAATCAAGGGCTACGTAAAACAGTTTTCACAAAGGTTCAGTATAATTACAGTCTCAGACACATGGTTAAAATGAATGGTGATAGAAGAAAATGGCACTGTTTGCACAATTTACTTCTATTTATTGTTCTAACAATTTTCATTTTTTATTTTGCTTACTGTTGTTCCATTTTCATGACACTGCTCTGTTAGTCAAAAATGTGAAATAAATACTCCTTGAATCCCTTGAATTGAAGGGGTCAGCATTGTTCTGCTAATTAACCTGACCCCTTAGCTGCGTGTGTGTGTTTGGGGGGGGGTGACATTTGACACCCTTGTAACAGCTGTGCTGCTGTGAATGTCTGCTGCTTATTTTCCTCAAGACAGGCTGTTTAAAACAAGTGGAATGAAATAAATCCTTACACTTCAGCAGTTCATTGTATGATTGTGAAAATATTCGGGGAACATTTGGACATGTATGTCTGTGAAATTTGGTGTTGATAGTTAAAAAATAAGTTATGAAATACATATGTGCCCTATGAAATAACTAGGTGGCGCTATGGAGCTTGTCCAAGATTGTCATATCCATGGGTTAAGAATGGAAGCTTAAACAAATCTATTTAATTTCAGTGAGGTCGGACAAGAAATGTGCACTTGAGAGCAACTTTTGTGTGCATGGCGAGACGCTCAACTTTGCCGCTCCGTCACGACCACACCCCTGATTAGAAAGTTATGGTTTTTTATCAGAGTAAACTTCAATGGCTTTTCAACAGGTGGACATCATTTTGAGGTGTGTCGGCTCATCCTACTTCGAGCAGTGATGCTCCAAGTCCAACATGTCATTTACTGTTGCCAGCAGGTGGCCCTGTTCAAGATTCTTTCACTGTCGATGTGCTCAGAGTCAGACTACAATCATGCACATATATTTTAAATCAGATTGGATTATGC
The DNA here is from genome assembly GCA_023969325.1 of Oryzias curvinotus. Lineage (NCBI taxonomy): Eukaryota > Metazoa > Chordata > Actinopteri > Beloniformes > Adrianichthyidae > Oryzias > Oryzias curvinotus. Next base: position 9,478,458 of record CM043719.1, read on the forward strand.
ATCGCTGAGTAATGGCCATTTTCCTTTTCATGGCGTGTTTTCGAAACGTCCTCCAATTTTGACGCGCCGCCACGGTCATACACAAACGTAAAAATGTAAACGCTTCACAATTTAACATCGGACATGGGTCTAGTTTACAACACCAAAGTTTGGAGTCATTACTCCAAAATCTCTATGAGGAGTTCGTTCTAGAACGAGGCCTGCAAATGACCAAAATACGGCATAAATGACATATTGACATCAATATAGCAGACTTCCTGTACGAGTGACAGCTTGGTACCAAGAGACTTTTTTGTAGGTTTCCATCTGATGAACATGCCCTGTTAAAATCAAGCCTGTACATTAAAGAACATGGCGGGGCTCGCAAAAACAAACATTGTAGGTGGCGCTATCGAGCCGTTTTTGTGCACCCATGCGGGTGCTGTGTATCTAAGGTGGAGATATTTAAGAGGCACCTTATTCTGAAATCTTAGCTTCCAGAGCCAAACGGCTGATTTTTTATGAATTTTTAATTATCTGACTGCAATGCAATCAACCACTTCCTGTTTGGTGGTGGCTTGTGCAGGCACCGTCAGGTTTACACCCATGAAACTTTAGATCATGAGAGAAGACCCTTCTGAGTATCTCCAGTTTTAATTTCATGAGCGTTGGACAAAGCACAGAGAAAATACAGGGCGGAATGCGACAAAAAACGTTTTTTTAAATAACTAGGTGGCGCTATGGAGCTCGTCCAAGATTGTCATATCCATGGGTGCAGAATGGAAGCTTCATCATATCCATTGAATTTCAGTGAGATTGGACAAGGAATGTGCACGTGAGAGCAACTTTTGTGTGCATGGCGAGACGCCCAACTTTGCCGCTCTGTCACGACCACACCCCCACATTGAAAGTTATGGCTTTTTATCAGAGTAAACTTCAATGGCTTTTCAACAGGTGGACGTCATTTTCAGGTGTGTCGGCTCATCCTACTTGGAGCAGTGATGCTCCAAGTCAAACATGTCATTTCCTGTTGCCAGCAGGTGGCGCTACACTTTTTTCAGATTCTTTCACTGCAGATGTGTTTAGAGTCAAACTACAATCATGCACATCAATTTTGAATCAGATTGGATTATGCATCGCTGAGTAATGGCCATTTTCCTTTTCATGGCGTGTTTTCGAAACGTCCTCCAATTTTGACGCACCGCCACGGTCATACACAAACGTAAAAATGTAAACGCTTCACAATTTAACATCGGACATGGGTCTAGTTTACAAAACCAAAGTTTGGAGTCATTACTCATAAATCTCTAGGAGGAGTTCGTTCTAGAACGAGGCCTGCAAATGACCAAAATACGGCATAAATGACATATTGACATCAATATAGCAGACTTCCTGTGCGACTGACAGGTGGGGCCTAATATACTTTTTTGTAGGTTTCAATCAGATGAACATGCCCTGAAAAAATCAAACTTGTACGTTGAAGCATATGCGGGGCGTCGGGACAAAAGTCATTGTAGGTGGCGCTGTCGAGCCGTCTTTGTGCACCCATGCCAATCTCCTATAAAATACGAAATTTTTCGCGACTCCTGATATGTGTGCCAAATTTGGTGAGTTTTGGGGTATGTTAAAGGCCTCAAAATGGCCACTTTTCCGGTAGAATAATAATAATAATAATAATAATAATAATAATAATAATAATAAACATTCGAAAAACAATAGGGTCCTTGCACTCCGTGCTCGGGCCCTAAAAATGGTTAGCCATTAGAAAGATAATGTTTGTAATTACCTACAAAAATAGTCCACACAGATCTTTATAAATGACATTTCTGCTTATTATGGTTTAAAAAAACATAGTAAAAGTGAAAGCTGTCATTTGTTGCCTGCTAGGTTTCTCCCAAAATAGTTGCACATGTCCCGCTGAGACCGGCCTCCTCTATAAACACCAGATTTCAACAAGAGCTCAGCAATTATGTTATACAATTTAACTCCCTTTGAGCATTGCAGGCAAGTTTAATTAGGCTGCAGCTCATTACTACAAATGCTAATTAGTCCAACAAAATATTTTAAACAACAGTCAAATGTTTGGGATTATTTATAGAATTCAAATTAGCTAAAAATGCTTCTTGGAAAGAGTAAAAATAAAGACGGCCATTTAACACAGACCGATCCTGACTATAAGCCCAATTAAACAGTTCAAACTTTCACAAGGAGTTCTTCTGTAAGACAAAATATGAGCAACTGTTTTCCAAGAAAAATTTAAAGAGGAAAATGGCGGATCATACAAGGAAGCATAGATTGAAGTGCATTAAGGGTTCAAATGCAATAAAAAAAAGTTGAATTTTCAATCAACATTAGCAGAACAGAGACAGCGTGTTGCCAAAAGAATTCACTCATCTAAACAAATAATTGAGTTTATATTTGATAAATAAATAAATTAATAAAACAGAATGCTTTTACAAACATTTATGAAAGAAAGGACTGCTCTCAAGAGATCTGACGCTGGTCCTTCCACATGACTTTCCTGAGTAAACAGGCTAGTTGTAAAATGTCTACTCTAAAATCATTTTCACCAGTCACCTGTTAGTGGGTTTATTTTGAAGTGGAAGTGATTCGGAACCACAGAAATTCCACCATGAAGAGGCAAGACGCAAACTGACAGAGGGGGGTGGGTGGGGGACAGTAGTGCGCAGTCCTCCAAAACTTTTCTCTAAAGACTCCAAACTTTAGATCAGCAAAAGAACAGTGCTTATAGAACTTGATAGAATAGGGTTTTATGGCCAAGCAGCTGCGTGTGAAATGCATGTGGTAAGGTATGTTGCACTGCTGACACCTTCTCCAAAGAATCCAACTTCTCTGTCTGGAAATTTGATGGAGGAGTCTGGGTTTGGGGTTTTTTAAGAAAACAGTGCTTGTCTGACTGGATTGTGCCAGTGTGGGGTATGATGTGTGTGGCGAGGGGTTTTGTGTGTGATTGTTCTTAGGGACAAGTTAAAGAATACTAGCGGTGTTTACATGGGCAAAAGTAGTCGGAATGAACACCTGATTGGAAGAAAAATGTGTCATGTAAACACGCCGTTCAGAATACTCAGCCCCGATCAGACTCATTCAGATTAAAATTTCTTTCAGATCGAGATAGGTGGCTTATGCCGATTGTTGATCCGATCGTGGTGCATATAAACAGTTCATTCAGATCGTGGGTCACTTCTGCTATGGTTTGCCGGACTCATGAGAACCATGTCCCCTGGGAGGACTGTGTCCCGGGTAGAGCTCGGATCGCCAGCTCACACATCGGCTTTGGGGCGGTGTGTGAGCTGACGGAGGCAGCTTTTCAAAGCAGAAATGCCGTGCAGTCCTTAGAAACCATGTAAAAATCACGTGGATTTGTGCTACCTGTTGTGTCCAGACAAAAAAAAAAGGTTTATGTTGTTCCCACATATTGACGTGCAGCCAAGATGCACATTGCGGCATTGCCCGGATGGATTTTATGTTCATCCAAGGCTAAATGTTGTTGGCACGCGTTAGCCTACTCCCAACCGTTCTTCCGGCTCCATTCCGCCACGAAAAAGCACTGACGCCACGGATTAAAAATAAAATGATGAGCGAACAGGCAACAATCATAACAATAATAATAAAAATAAAAGCATGTTTAGAAGATCATCTCGCTCTATGTAGCAGCTTTGTTTGTTTACAACGGAACTCATTATCTCTTTTTCCATGGTCATTTCTGGTGTTTTAGAGAGTTCTGCGCATTTTAAAATGATTTATTCCAACCAAAACTCTGGCATATGTATTGTAAATGTTTTTTTATAATCAGTAAAAGGTTTTCTGGGACCATGTACACAGTTCAATTCTAATTTGATCTTTGATCCGATCAAAGATATTTAGCACATGCGGCTACTGACGGCTTCAGCATAGCAAATTTTAGAATTAAAGTTTTTGGCAATACGGTGGACTATAGTTTGTTAAGCACGTTTTGATTAATACCAGAAAGTTCTTACAAAAATGTTTGGATACTTCTAGATGTGATTCTAAGATAATGGAACCTTTTAAAGTACTCTGGTTAAACCAATAAATAAATAAATAAATAAATAAAAAACTTGAGGCATTTCATGAATTCTGCAATATTTGTAGAGATTTCTACACCTTTTCAAAACTACATGATCTACTGAATCAACCAAAATTATTTTAAAAATAATTTCCAGAGACAGGACGGACTAAAAAATACCCCATGTACAAAAAATAAAAGAATGGATAAATGAGGATGTTTCTCACGAAAACGTCATTCAAGTCCAGCATTACGAAGAGTTCATGAAGGGACCTAAGATGAATATTTTCTGTGGAGTGAATGGATCTACAACACTAACGGGGCGACTCGGAGTCCTGTTGATCTCACGACTCCTCACAGCAGCGAGAGCTCGTCTACTGCAAAATGAATGACGGATATTTAAAGCCCTCTCTGAGAAGGGAAACGGCGTCCCAAACGAGAACCGGCGGCCAACACGCGGACACGTCCAGTTAACGTCAAATACTGTTTGTCCTTGAATAGACGGAATGACAGACATGTCCCAAACGGTCACATTTCAAAGCGTCTGTAAATAATGTAAACAAACAAACACGCTGCCAGCAGTCACCTGGCGTTCGGCGTTGACTGTCCACGCCAGCAGGGCGCCTAAATGACCGCAACAGCGTCAATGATTAAAGTTTACATCCCTGAGTTAAACAACCAGACGAAACAATAATAGTCTTCGCTACCGGAAATCTAAATACAGCGTTTTCGGCACAATAGCTCCATCTTACCTGCTCAGTAGTGCGGCGAAACGGCTTTTGTCAGCTCAGGATGATGCTGCTGCCGCCTCGCGCGCTCAGTTCCTCCAGACACCGGTCTGTGCCGGACCTGGAAGGTAGGTGGAGCGCGTGCGACGGGTTTGGTGCAGTGCGCGAGTAGATTTCTGGGAAATGTAGTTAAATTTACACAGAACCGCTAACATGAAATAAACAAAATTTCCCCAACATACCTTGTTTTTTTTTTCAAAACATTTTTTCAAAAAATAATAAAAATTTTAACAAATAAAAGGAAATAAATAAATAAAGTTAAAAAAAAAGTTGTTTCCTCAAATTAATTATTTGTGGCAACAGTTTAGTATTTAATGCGCACAAATAATTATTTTCTGCCCACAATTTTGTATTTCCTGGCAACAACTGAGTATTGTATTGGGATTTTTGTTCGCACAAGTTAGTATTTTGTCTGAGAAAACAAGTAATAGGAAATCATTATAATAAAATAGTCAGTTGTGCACACAAAATACAAATATATAGCCACGAAATGCCCAATAAATGCTAATTTGTGGCCATACATTTCTAATTTGTTCATTCATTCATTCATTCATTCATTCATTTTCATTTTTTTTTTCTAATTTCTAATTTGAGCGAACAAAATAGGAACTGTTGCCACAAAATGCTTATTTGTGTGCAAAAAATACTACATTGTTGCTACACATGGTAATTTGTGCACACAAAATACTAAATCATGGCCACAAAATGCTTATTTGTGCACACCGTTTCTTAACCCGCCCCTTTCGGGGTCACGGGGCTGCCAGATCATAATCTGACTGCTGTTGGGCAAAGGTGAGTTACACCCTGGACAGGTCACCAGCCTGTCCAGGGATTAACATCAATTACCCATCATTCATTTGTGTTTCAGGGTGTGTGTGAAGAATCTTTGAGTAATTGAGTAAGCCTGATCATTCCCCGCCCATTTTAGATTTTTCATGCATCTTAACCTGTCAGTTGTGATTATAAAGCTCCAGCAACTTGTTGTTTTCTGACGCTTCATGATCTTACCCTCGCTATCCCCTTATCTGTCATCCCTCTCTCTTCTTTCCTCCTTTTCTTTTCCGTCCGGTCCAATAAAAAATATTTACAAATATAATTAACATGAATAAAGTTTAGCTGAAATTACAAAAGGGTTTATTTAAATATACATCTGTATCAGAAGATTCATAACCCCTGTTGTAAGAGTAAAATATGTTCAACACAAAAGACTTTCAGCTCTCATCTGTTTGCTTAGCTGTTGGACAGGACAAGTTAGAAAACAGAAAGAGTCAGCCTGATCATACGTTTAATAAAATGAAATAATTGTCATTTCTGCAGCTCAGAGCTAGATTCACATCAATGCAATTGTAACGGGTCGAGATCAGTTTATTTTAATTACACCAAATATTGGCTGTCCCTAAGTTTCTCCCCCCCCCTGTATTCAGTGTTAGGTTGGTAGCCCCTTCTTAATGTGTTCTTCTTCGCTGGTTTTCCCCTTATAAGTTTGGCGCTTGCTTTCCCTCTCCCCTTTCTGTTTTATTGTCCAGCAGGAGAGATCCGCAATAATGGAGGTGGTCTCCAAAGGTGCTGCTGTGACCCGACATCTTTTGACTCCCTCAAACACAACGCAGAAGTGATCTGGTTACACTATCACAACTTTCTCTATTTGCCTCCCTTTTTTTTCCCCTTTTTTTTATAGCTTTGTCATAAACAGATCAGTCCTGCCCCTTTGCTAAAAAAGTCTATTGGGAGTACTCCACAAATATTTAGTCTGTACTAAGTGAGACAGTATTTGAAGTTTACATTTGATATACTATCTATATTTTGCAAATCTACAATGTTCTGAATTAATCCAAAAAAATTCAGTTAATATACTTCCTACACTACATGTACATAGTATACTCAACATACTTATACTCAAGTATACTAAATAAAATAAACTTCCAGCTTACTATTTTTTCTATGAGGGGTTAACTTTTTCATCTCGTTTGTTCAAACCTAAATATTTATATATCAATGCTTGACTAGATATTACCTCCTAAAATCTGTCAGCCACATTAGAATTATTTGAATTGACATAAACATATTTACTCAGAGAAGAATACTGAAGTTTGGCAGCAATGCTAGCATAAGATATAAGAGTGGGGGACTGGACTGAACCACACAACACACTAACCAGTCGGGACACTAAGTGCAATGAACAATTAACAACCACAATATGTCCCGAACATGACAAAAAGTGCAATAATGAAAAGGTTGGGACCCTGCAACATTATTTTTACTACTCATCTGTTATCTCTCTCTTTAATTTTATTCCGCATCTCTTTTATGAACCTTGTTAGTGTTTGTTGTTTTGATGATTATAAGGTTGTTTACCCTGACTTGAGAACTGTCGAAGGAAAATTCCAATGCACTTGTTTTACATGTACAAATGGCAATAAATTAATCATTCAGACTCAGAAGTTTATTTGGATGTTGCAATACTTACAACAGTCGCTAGATGTCACTAATATTACAATGATTAAGAGAGTTAAAACTAAAGGCGCAACTCCCTATCTAGAAACACAATGTATAATACGTGTTCATATAGATAAATGTGTTTGCTTACTAGGCAGAACAAACTTATTATTAAAATATTATAGCTCATAAGAAAACAATTTTACAACACACACTCCAGATAAATGTTTTCTTTCACATAAAAATCAAGATAGGGTTTTTAAATCAGCTGTTTTTTGTTTAAAACCAAAAATTCCCAGATTTTAGCTGGTATTCTGGACGTATTCATATAGACACACACAAAAAATTAAGCAAATCAAAAATGGATTCACTCGTTCACCCTCACACAAACATGTTTCCAAACATTTTGTTTTTGGTTTTATTAATTAACCACAAAACAAACAAAAAAACCTTGTCCTGAATTTATTTTGTACAAATATATATATATATATATATATATATATATATATATATATATATATATATATATATATATATATATATATATATATATATATATATATATATATATATATATATACACATCATTTGTTGCTGTTACATAAGAGAAACAGTCAGCCTTATAAGCTCAAACTTTCATGAAAAATGCATAGTTGCAGGACTTTATAAATAAAAAAAATATTACAAAGAATTTTTAAAAATAATTTTTAAACATTTTGAAGTTTTAGACCTCTTTGACATATAATTTAATTTTTTTATAAAAGCCCAACAATAAGTCAATAAACATAATAAATGATAACAATACATCAATAATAAGTCAATTATAATAATAAATAATAACAATACATAAATAATAACTCAATAATAATAATAATAATAAATAATTACAATATATAAATAATAAGTCAATAATAATAATAATTAATAACAATATATACATAAGTCAATAATAATAATAATGATGATGAATCAATGACAAATAATAATAATAAATCAATAGTAAGTCAATAATAATATTAAATGATAACAATAAATCAACAATAGGTCAATAATAATAAATGATACTAATAAATCAATAGTAAGTCAACAAAAAGTCCAAAAGTCAACAACAGATTTTCCCCTTAAAAACAAAAAAAAAAAAAACCCAGTAAATTTACCCTGCTGATTCATGTGAGTGATCAGTTTGTGTAACACAGTTGGTTTTGTGTCAAGTTTCAAGCGAACAGTCTTGCCAGGCTTATCAAAATCTGTTTCCTCAAAATGTTTTGAACATATCCAGACTATTAATAGTTGGTACCACAGTGATCCCCCTGAGTTAGCTCTTTTTATAGCTAAGACCCACTTTTTCCTTAAGTCTGAGTCCATTGGAAACCTGCAAGAAAAGTTCAGTTACTGAGTCAGAATTTTATAACTCTATATTACTATAGTAGCCCAGTCCTAGTTTACTGTATACAGGTTTAATACAATAATGTTTACATCTATGTCCACAGCAAATTATACGTATATCATGCCATGCCTACATGTTGATAAAAGCCCTGCAGCATCATACATTTCACAGGTGTTTGTTTCATGAAGCCCCTGCAGCATTAAAAGGAAAAAAATATAATACTTACCTTCCTCCTTCGTGGACTCATTTCTCTGATTTTGGCAGTTGAAACCCGCACAATGAACTGGCATTTTGCAAAAAATGTGCTCACATGCATGCAGCAGTAACTTGACCTCACCAAGATGGCGGTGCTCTCCTCCCACGAGGAATCACGTGATGTCTCCTCTAGCGATATACCTCGTTGGTTGGCACCTTTTTTTTTTCAGAAGTTGTAAACCGGAAGTGCCACCGCGACATTTTTTTTGTCTATTTATTTATTTATTTATTTATTTATTTATTTATTATTTTGATGCTCACATACAAACCAAGTTAGGGTGAAAAAACGTTATAAATGTGCATATAGAAATTTCTTTTTAAAAATAGGCAAATGCAAGGCAAAAAACAATTCAAAATAACAATGCTTTTGATATATTTGGATAAATTACTGTAGTTTTCTTGTTTTTGTTTGGAATGCATTTAAGATACTTATAATAATAAGAAAAATAATTAGAAAAAAAACTAAACAAAGGGCATGTATTTTTTCCATTTACATAGATGAATGAAATGCTTGCATAAAACAATAACAACATTGACGACATCAGAAATTCCCAGGTCCGGATTTGCCATAAAGAAAGGAACATCAGGTAAAGAAAAAAAGGAAATATTTGAAACTTTGAGTGACAACCAATTGTGAATATCAGTCCAAAATATTTTATCTGGTTGCAACTGTAAAAGAGATGTTCTAACGTTTCAGTTTCAGATGAACAGAATATGCATGGTTCCGATTGAATGCCACCGCGACGTGATGCCGTCACCAAATGAGGCGGGTCCTGCTGACGTTAGGCTTCAGAAAACTTTAAGAAAAAAACTTGAATGACCACTAGTGGCCAAACATTGCTATTACAAGTATGATTGCAACTGTTTTTTCCGCTTCTTGCTTTTAAATATTAGTATAAACATAAACCTTTTGCGTAAAAATATGTCAAATTTAGCCAGTTAGACAAACGTTACTCTTAAATGATAAAATAATATTGGAGCTTAAATTGTTTAAACAGATACTTATTAGACACATTTTAATAGTTATAAAACAAGTAACAATAGCTTTGATGTCTATTTTTGAGACAATATCTGTATAAGTATTTGTAAAAAAAATAGATATTTAAAAAATAATTTATATTGATTCCTAAATGATGTTTTTTTACACATTAAATACATTTTGTCCCAGAGAAACATTGAAATGAAGTAATTCAACACCAAATAATACATTTATCATATCACAATAAATATTAATTATGATTATTATTTAAATTATTTCAAAACAGAAAATAAATAAATAAAATACCATGACTTATTTCATTAAGCCTTCCACAAACTCAAGGTCAAATTCAATCAATAGTTTGATAAAGTTTTTAAATCCTTGACAAAGTACTTCCTGATGGTTAGCATTTTAACCAGGAGACTGAATATTTAAATCCTCAAAGGTATGTGCTTACCTATTTTTCAAGTCACTGAATGTCTACCAAGACAGCCTGACCCCTGGATGGCAGTTGTGTATCTATCATAAAACATTACATGTATTTATTTTATTTTTTAGTCCTTTTTTTGGCCAATATTGTCTTTTGCATCTATAGACTTAGAGCAGCTGAAGTGGTTCACAAAAAAAGGGGGAAAAAAGGAAAAGCCTGAGCACGTCTCTCCATTGTTAGTGTGCCTTTGGGCTGCTCCCTGCCTCATTTGCTGAAGAATTTAGGGAAAAACTGTTAAGTGTGGAGTATATCAACTGGAAAACAAACAAAACAAAATACAACAAGGCAACTGTATCCTTTAAAATAAATAGGTAAGACTTTGCTGTTTAGATGCTGAAGAAGATTGCATCATATTAATTCTTTCTGTAAATGTACCTGCAAAAAAAACAAACAGTCGTTGTTAAAGTGGGTGGAAGTTGTTTGTATACATATCAGACAATGGATATCAGACCACAGCGACATGCTTTCTTTTTATTTATAATCTAAATAAGGTAATAAATGTAACTAGAACATCAAACAAAATTTAAATGCAAATATGATCAACTTAAAAATATAAAAAAAGGAGAAGAAAACCCCCTAAATGAATGACATGCGAACAAGGACGTAGTCAAACAAATTAAATCAAGGCTTCTATTGTAGTGATGGCAGGTAATGAACTCAATGGAAACAGCAAGTAATTATGAATCCACCTGTGTGTCACCATGACTGAAATTATAAGAATAATTATAGAATAAAAGTGCAAAAAGAACTGACAGAACTGGAGAAACAAGACTAAAACCCCATGACATAGTGATTAACAAGGGATAAAAAATATTTCATTTATTACAAACTGAAGGTTGGCTTTGTTAAATTTTAACACATTTTATTTTGAAAAACAATCAAAACACAGTTGTTTGCATTACCTTCAAGATAACACAAATTCTACACAATATCATAATAATTTATTATTAAAAAAACACAAAACATGGTTACTAAAATTAAAACAAATTCAAAAGAAAATTAAGTTTTCTTATAAAACTCTTTAATGATAAAATTCAAAAATGCATTTTATACCCGTTTATGTGTGTGTGTGTGTGTACATATATATTTATTTGCAATAAAATAAATATGAAGCAATTTCTAATATAAACAATTGTTGAAATGATGAAGGGATTTTGACTAGTTTTGTTTGGAAAAGTGAGGATTCTGTTTTCTGAACTTTATTCTACTGGAAAGTGGACTTTGACTTCTATATGAACGTTAAACATTATTTGAAATAATTACAAAAATAAAATAAAAGATACAATATATTAGTGGTGGTTAACATTTCTAATAGTATATTCTTATATATAAAAATCTATAAACAACTTAATATATAAAAATCAAAAATATATAATAGTACATATATTTGATTTTTAGATTTTTTTGTTGTTTTGTTTTTATCTTTTTTGAGAAAAGCCTACGGGGCTGATCATAACCTTAAGAAAATAGGATGTTCTGGCAATATTCCGGGTATTTGAGGTGGTTTTCAATATTACCATAGTCATTCTATCAGATCTGAGCAACACCCTCAATTCTAAGTGGGATACTCTGTAATGCGACACAAGAGATTGAATTTAGCCTTGTGATTTGTTAAATCCACACGCATGACCAGAGGCGGGTACAGGTTTGTCTTACTGTGTTTTGTTTTTGGTTTTGTTGGTGAAGCATCCTGCTGGAAATCTGTGTGGGATGCTGCCCTTCAAAGAAGGAGCTGTTATCCTCTACCTGGTTTTCTTAAACATGATCCACCCCCTAGTTATGTAAGACACTTATTGAATGTAGTTCAGACAATTATAAAAAAATATAAACCAAAAATTAGATTTGTCTTGTATTTGAATTAACATCAAGAGTAACACAGAAATAAACATATTTGAACCAAAGACTGATTCTTAAGAAAGTACAAAAAGCCTCGTTTCAAGAAAAAAAATTAATTAATCTTTTTAATTTTTGTCTGTGTGGAGTTTGCATGTTCTCCCCCTGCATCCGTGGGTTTTCTCCAGGGACTCCGGCCTCCTCCCACCGTCCAAAAACATGCTTAATAGGTGAACTGGTTACTCTAAATTGTCCATAGGTGTGAATATTGGTGTGTGATTGTGGCCCTGCGAAAGACTGCCGACCTGTCCAGCATGTCCCCTGCCTTCACCCACGAGTGGCCGGGACAGACAGCCCAGTGACCCCGAAAGGGATAAAACCGGGTCAGAAGATGAATGAATTCATTAATTTTTGTCTTGCAAAAAAAGTAGGTAAGGAATTTTTTCAATGGCAAAATAAACTTAGTTAACAAAAGCATGTCCAAGTGACTAGAATTTTTCAGAAAAAAGAGTTGTTGGTAAGATCACTTTTCTTGGTGGATCTTTTTTTGCTTATTTAAAGAAATTTGTTCAAATTTTAAGAACTTCTGACTTATTTCTAGGTTCCCTGTTTTTGCAGTGCAACCCCTCCCGTCACTGTCCAGTACAAATGTGTCGCATTTAAATTCAAGACCTTTATGAGGAAATTCAGCTATTTTATGCTTGATTTCTGTCAAAGTAGAACAACGTGGCATCATCACTTAAACACAATTTATTAGCAAATCAGACTCACAAACCACCTAGAGTTGATGGCTTTAAAGACATGCCAACTTAACGAAGCAATGCATTCAAAAACGTCCTTATTCCGGCATGAGAAAGGCGCACTGGACACTGAAACAGAGAAAAGGTCAGAGCCATAGGCTGCAACTGTTAACTGTATCAGAGAACTGGACCTATAGTGAGACGTCAACCCACAAAAAATGGTTTACTTCTGGCTCCATTGGCATTAGGTCAATTCAGTTGCTGTTTTTTTTGTGATATGGTTCCACCATGTTGGAATCAGAAAGCAGTGATTGATCTGAATTGGTCTGAGTCTACATTTCTATGGCAACCGCTCTCACAGTCCACACTCCTACCACTTGATTGCAGGCTCAGGAGAATCTGTCAATCAAATGTATTGAATGGTGGATGTGGGGGCCAGCACGCACCACCTCCTTTTATTGAAGCAACTGATACGTCAGTTTATCAAATCAAATCAAATCAAACTTTATTTATAATGCACTTTTCATATAAAAATATAACACAAAGTGCTTTACATTAAAACACAACAAAATATAAAAACAGGCATTGACGATTTAAAAATAAATAAAATAAAAATAAATAAATAAATAGGGCCCCCCTCCCCGTACCTAGCCCCCCATTCCTCTCACACCTCCCACCCCCTAAGTGATGGCAAAGGACAATAAGAAATATTTATAACTACAATAACTTGAACTAAGAAAAGAAAATGTCATGAGAAAAATTATGATTATCAAGCACATGTTGAAAAGGCATCAGAGCAACTAATAGCTATTTATTTCTCTAAAGAAGTCTATGGGATTTTGGTTTCTTGGAACCGGCCGATGTTCCTGTTTCGAATGTGAAGTTCTCATATACAGTCAACATCAGAAATGTGGATGAACTGGACTGCTGCCTTTTACAGGTCAACACAACAAAGGGCTTCGAACAAATGTAAAAACGAAAACAGTTGGAAAAAGGAACCACTTGAGGAAGTAAAACAATCTCTTAGCCGAGAAGCTACTGTGGTTTCTCAGGTGTTATCTACAGCTCATCGTTGAATTTTCACAGCAGATTTGGGCCGGAACTGCCTCTGCGATGTCTTTGAAATCATATCCCATAAGTTTCTGGGAAAACAACTTGAGCTGAAACTAAAGAACTCACAATCTTCTGCATTACTGAAAAGGTCAGAACCACTGACACCTCATGCTTATGAGTTTAGATGCCATCAATGGGGATACAGTGATGAAAACAAACAGGCCGTTCAAAACCGGTCCTGTTTGTGTTTTTTAGTTTTTATAATTAGAACCTCATAAATCTATCCTTTCTTTCCTTGTGTTTTTCAGCTCATGGGAGTCTGTTCTTCAAGGCCGGTGGACTTCACCGAGAAGACATTTTGCAAGTTTGGGAGCTTCAATTTCACTTCTAATCTCTTCTTTCCTCTTTTTCCACCAAAAAGAAACAAAACATAGCTATTTTACATAATGTCCATAACTGTTTACTCTTTGTTTCAAACCTGAGATAATCTTAGAAGCTTTTGTGTTTTTATTCTAACATCTTAACAAGAAAGCTCCTTCATCAACAGCTGAGCTGGACTTGTTGTCCATTATGAGAGGAAGCGCTCATGATAAAAAGCAATAAGCAAAACACTCCCTGTGCTGTAAATCAGACCTTTTCCAAGCAACTGAAGGATCTGATAGTTATCTTATAACAGTGATGTCATGTAGGTCAGGCTCAATTACAAACCATCTTATTTCCGCATCATAACTCGTCCTTGCGGGAAATAGATGTTTTATAAACTGAGATTCTACTGCTTTTTATGAGAGAACTTTGAAGTAGAAACTCACAGAATCTCAAACTATATCCAAATGTTTCATCATACATTACCTTAGACACACTAAAGAATAATTTTTAATGAAATATTAGTTATTTTTTGCGACTCATTTTCTTACCTGGAAGTAAGAATATTTATTCTCTGAGGCTCCGCCTTTCGCTCTGTGTGGGTGCCGCCCATTTCATGATGTCAGCCTAGAACGCGCCTCAGATGTCTGCATGTCGCCCACAAAACAAACATCTTAACTCTTGCAAAGATGGATGTGCAGATTGTGCATATAAAATGAAAGCGTTTTGTCGATCACCACTAGCACCACGGAGAAAGTGTGTGTGTGTGTGTGTTAGCCTGGGGGCGGACTCTTCATGGTAGGGGCGGTATTCACTTATCTACATCACAATGTGAGAACCCGCTCGTTTTTGTGGGTTGGGAGGAGCTGTTGCTTAGCATGTTGGTTTTAGAGGAATACTCAGAAATGGGTGGATGATCAAAATAGCGCTTTAAAGATTGTTTTTTTGTGAGAATTTAACATAATACACATAAAATCATTTCTTTGCATTATATAGCCCCTCTTATAATCTCAGTATAAGATCAAGGCCAAATTTTGATAGAATTTACTGGTTTGAGCAAAAACCCCATGAAGGAATCCCTGAACTCATTAAAAAAAGTTGAAATACTCTGCAGACTTATCAGCAAACCATGAATTATTCTGCTGCTGTCAGGACCCAAAATGCAGGAGATGAGGCCTGGAGGCAGAACTAAGACATTTGATAAATAAGCGTAGACATGACAATCCCATGCAACAAAAAGTGCGACAAAACAGACGACGTGACAAGGAATAACTGAAAACCACACGCTTAAATACACTGAGGGTAATAAACTGTAGATAACTGACAGGTGTGACTGACAGGGGGAGAACTTTGAAAGAGAACATGACAAGAACCAAGAAAATAAAGCTGACTAACCAAAGGGCATGATCCTCAAAGCTGCAGGATTTAAGTCTTATCCACACTATTCAACATTTAAAGAGCCATTCAGGTCAATTTCTCTCTGACAACAACCCAGTAGGAGCCACAAAGTCTGACTTAACCCATTAAAAAAATAAAGCACAGATTTTAAAAGAAAATAGTCTATTTCAAAATATGAAACAGTTTATAACAGAGGCTCACATGATATCCTTTCAAAAATAATAGGCACCCTGCGTTGCAGAGGATCATCTCAATGCAGCAGCTGCAGTGGTTGCTAATTCCAGTTAAAAAAAACCCACACCATTTTATTTTACCACTTGTGACACATCTCAGCCATAAATTAGTAAATCTAACCAAAAGGAAACATAGCTACTTAAGTGACCCCTATTTTTTGAACCATAAGGAAAATATCCTTTAATTTGTTAAATAATAGAATACCTGCCTTATAATCCAGTGTAATAATTCTGTTTGTGCTTACTGACCTGCAGTTGATTTTCTTTGATTTGCACAAATCTGTCCAAATGTTTTAGTTTGACTTGTGATGTGCACTTTCCTTCAGCTGTTTGTGAATAACTGGAATAAAGTTTGACTTACTTTAATATTATTTTTACTCTACAGTTCATTATTCAAATGAAAACCTTTTCATTTTTCTTTAGTAGCGGGTCACACTGAAAGGGTAAAAGAGCCACATGTGGCTCCAGAGCCTCGGGTTGCAGACCTGAGGCTCCAGGTTTATTCAAACCTGAATTTGGAGTTTAGATACACCTTTTTTAGTGCTTCAATTTTTTTGAAATTCCTGTGAAAAAGTGCAGCAAGCTGACAGAAAGTGGCTGCCTGATGCTTTCTTGCATAATCGTGTGGTCCTTTCCTTTACAGCATCTCTCTGTGGGAGAGTCCCAAGCTCACACACGAGCAGACACACACATGCACTGCCATCAAGCCACAACCCTGTTTTTCTCAAAGGGTTTGTGCAGGGATGAGCAGGACCGCACCTTGTGAGAGCACCACCTGAAACTGGAGATGCAGGGGTATTAGTAAAGGCTTCACTTTCATCCTCTTTGTCTTTTTTTTTTTCTCGCCTTGGCCCCTCCTGCTTCTTTTAAGCACGGACAGGAATTGGGCATCTGAATATTAACATACAATGCCGTGGTATTTATTGTTTTACGTAATACCTGTCACAGGAACCAAGGATTTATAGTCACGCAGGGCTGCGGAGATAAAACATCTGAATCCTAGCTCTGGATACTCTGCTGCTTCCTTTTTTGCTCGTAGTTTCTATTTTTCAGTGACCAGTGGAATTAAGGTGCCTACAGTCTGATTCTTATTTATTCATTCATTTTTTTGGAAAAAACAGGAACGTTTTATTTATTTTACATTTGGGTCAAGATAACTAGTTTTCAACAGGTATGTGCGATTGTTTTGTGAAATATATTATTTGTTTTGCTATTTTGGAGCATAAAGTTCTCTTTTTTTGTGAAAGTCTTTGTGTGTATGTTTTATTTTCTGGCAGGATTGTGCAAAAATGTGAGCCCCCAGCGACTCATTATGGACATACCTAATGCTCTGTGTTTTTCTAAACAGGAGAGATCAAAACATTTTGACAGAAAATGTTTTTAAAATTCCCTGTTTTCTGTTGAACAAGACGTTTTGTTACATTTTACAAAAAAATATCAATTCAGATATGCAGCTAAAAGGACCCAAATGGAGCACTGGAAGGCTGTTTTTCTTTAAAATTGCTCCAGGTTTCATGTGTTAGAGGGGCTGATGGTGTCGCTCCATGGTTTATCTCAGACATTAAGGGGTATTTTTGTGAGGCTGAGATCTTTCAGCTATTTCTCAGCGCAGGGAAGTGAGAAGGGAGGGGAAGCCGAGCCGGCACAAAAGGCAACATTATTCCCCAGCGGATCTGCTCTACATCCTACTATGAATGGAGTATTGAAAAACATTACATTGGAGACTAGATTATTTTTCATCCCTCATAACTGAGCCATTTGTCCCAGAGTTTGGAGTGGTTTGTTGGGACAGTGTGCGAATAAGCTGGCCACAGTCCTGGACGGCCGCACCGGTGTTGCAATCCCCACCTCCCAACGTGAGATAGCAGCACTTCGCAGAGGGCCTCCTGCACCTGACCTTTGGAGAAAATCTGACCTGAAGGAAACAGAGCCAAGCAGTTTCTTTATGTCAAGATGGCGATTACTGTCCGTATACTATACAGAGGTTAACATTAACCCCCCCGTCTGAGCCCTTCACCTCCTGCCCATCAAGGAGATGAGAGGCGCCCCTGCAGTGTCATCGGCTGCCTAAGCGTTTTGGAGGGTTGTAGTGACAGATTGCAGGAAGCAGCATTTACGATGGGGACCACAGAGAGCAGAAATGTCTTTGTGTGCCCCCTGGGCCCGGAATGTCCACTATCTCGAGGGGCCAATATCAAATTTTCCCCTCATCATCCCCTAATACACATTCCTGTGTAGGACTGGAGCGGGGGGGGGGGGGGGGGGATTTCGCACGAGAAAAGGAACAAACAAGTCTGAGCCAAACTGCTCTTCATTAATGGAAACAACAAACTGAGCCTGGATGTCTGAACCAATTCAAATTCAATTCACAAATCGATTTACAACTTCACACCTTTTTAATCAATTATTTATTCAATTCAAAGTTTCCATTATCATATTTATTTCCTGTAAACTGACCCTGTCAGTACATCATCAGTTGCAATGGCTGCTCAAACAGCCAGTAAGGGAGCTAAGCAATTTAATCCAGCAAAACTCAACAGTTCATGGCTGTCCCGTCCCATTTAACCTTTTTGGCACTTTCAGAGTGCACCTTGTCACTGAGCATCTTCTTGAAGTTCAGAAGAATGCGGGGCATCTCGCGTCTGGCCTTGTTACAATCTAACTCTAGTTACTGAATGATTCTTGGTGAATCCCAAGATTCTCTGTCTTTAGGAAAATCCCCTTGAAAACCGCGACACAGGTGCCTGTTTCCCTCTGTAACACAAGCTTCCTCCAGCTGTTGATAACACTTCATCTGTTGGTGGAACAGACCTCACCCTGTTGCCAGATCTGTCCCGGTGTAGTGGCAGTGCCCTGCTTTGCTCTTTGTAGTGTCAACAGTATCAATATTTGCTTATGGTACATGTCCACATAGAGTGATGGGCCTCACATGTTTTTCTTTGAGCTACTCGCTCCCAAAGCCTGACCTCAGGGTACCATCAATATCCCTACTATAGAACCACAGCAGAGAAAACAATCCAATACTATAATTAGGCTTCCCCAAACCAGGACAAACAAATCGTTTTTCAGTTTGTCTTTTTAGCCGTTGAAAATCACCAGCTTTGCTGCAGCAGAGCTGAGGGATGAGACACTGAAAGTGTGTGTTTTGCAGCAGGATGGTCAGTCAGGCAGCCATGCGAGGACAGCGTGTGGTGGAAAGCGAGTGCAGGTGCTGGAACCCGGCCGTCTGGCTCCTGGTGTCCCTGCTGGGCTCCCTGGTCTTGGTGACCATCAGCGTGTTGACGCGTCTCGGTGAGTGTACAGCGGGGGCTATTTTTGGGTTGGTTCAAACAGAGAAACGTATCAAACAGCTTTAACAAGGACTCAGATGACTCAATAAATAGAAAAAAGATGCTTGTTTGTGATGACAGCAATACCTAAGCTAAATGTTAAGATAGTTGCTTTTAAAATAAAGTCAAACTTATTCCTTAAATCAGATTTTTTTTTTTGCTGCAATCTTTTGTTCTTAAAATTAACAGTTACAAATATTTGTGAATCAAGTCATGATAAAAAAAATTTGCTTGTTTTTAACAGGAATGTTTCTATTTAATTTAACTCATCCTAAAATTTGATGTTATTTTTATTTCCCTTAACCCCAAACCACATATTAATGCAAATATGCATCAAACCCCTAAATTAATATCCTAATTTAGCATCTACTTGAAATGAGAAACATAAACAATTTTTTGTCATATCTGAAAGTAAATCCAGATGTCAAGAGGTCTAATTACTGTTTTTTTTTTTTTTTAAAAGAGTAAAGTATTTGTTGGCAAAAGAGTGTGCCTCTCAAAATGTGTTATAAACTGTATTTTAGAGAAAAAAGCCAGAGAAATATGAATATTCTGGGGAATTTTATACTGGAAATGAAGCATTTTTAAAATGTTATATCTCTACATGCAGTCTGCTATGATCACAAACCACTGAAAGGGTTACAAGACAGGAATTGTTACTGAAAAGTGAATTTAAGGAAGTCTGAATGTTTGCACGCTATTTCATGGTTGGAGGGATAAAACTCCTCAAAAGCCTCTTCAGCTGAAATTCTGCTCAGTTTAAATGTACTCATCTACTGACTTCATGAAGATAATGGTATTGATAATAACAACATATTGAGTTTTTTTTGTTCTGTATTTTTGTGGTTAAAGTTAAATCAGTATACAGGGGTGGGCTTAAAGAAGCTACAGCTTCTGCCTATCTCCTTTTCAAACATGTTTATCGTTCTTAAGTTCTGTCAAATTGAGACTTTTCAATAAGTGACTAGTGATCAGTTGTTGATCGGCATATCTCAGTATAAATGTATCTATTGTTGTTTTTATATGTTTCAAATGAAGTAAAACAAAACAAAAAAACAAAAAAGACTAACTGAAGTAAAAATCCACTTTCAAATCATAAATCACCTTGTGAGAAAATGTTATTTTATAGTTTTTATTTTGATAGATAACTGGTAATTATTTGCTTTTATTAATCAGTTTAGATTAATCTTCTTTTAAATAGACAAAAAACTGTGGCCTGATAGAAGACTTTAAACTTTTAAGGAAATAAGAAATCACATAATTTTAACTGTTAGAAAGATTTTGTCTTTGAAATTTATTATTTTTTTTTTTTATAATAGATTTTCCAAGTATGTCCTGATAATTGAGGTCAAAACTAAAAACAGAATGAGACACATGAGATGATTTATTGTACTCCTTGGTTGAAATTTAGTTTTGAAGCAGAAATAATGCTTTAGAACCAGGTGTACCTGGAATACACTCCCAGTAGATGTGTGCTTTTGTGTCAAAGCCTGGCCCCTGTCTGCCCTGTGTGTCTCCTCTGTTGTCTGTCTAGAAAACCTCCTCTTGCTTTAAGGAGGTTCAGATCAGTGGACTCGTCGTTCTTTTTTGTTTTAGTTACATGTGCTGATGTCTTAAATAGTTTTCTTTGATTCTTCTATTTTTAGGAGAACTGAAGATACAAAAAAGGGCTGGATCTAGTAAGTGACACAAAGTTCATCACACCAAAAAAACGTACACAACAGTTTTATGTACATGTGATGCTGTAAACGGATATATTTATAGCCCCTTCAGCGGTTCAGATACATACTGTTAATGTTACAGCAACGCATAAAAGAGGTGAAGAAGAGCCCACAAATCGACCTACTTTTGGTGCAATAATTAAAAAACAGGGTCACTTAGTCTTTGTGATTTTTGAAATCTGAGAAATTAGACTTCAGGCTTCTTCCGTCTTCCATTGTGACTCTTGGGAGCATTAAAAATGCCAATGGTTTTGTGTTTTACATTTTACATTACATTTATTATATTCTCATTACATAAATTGGTGAAAAAATAAGTCGTATTTTCAGGTTTAAGTTGTTTTTCTTTAAACTTCAAACAAAAAGAATTGGTGCTGTTGATCAATGGA
Organism: Oryzias curvinotus; assembly: GCA_023969325.1. Classification (NCBI taxonomy): domain Eukaryota; kingdom Metazoa; phylum Chordata; class Actinopteri; order Beloniformes; family Adrianichthyidae; genus Oryzias; species Oryzias curvinotus. The sequence continues at coordinate 9,499,873 of CM043719.1, forward strand.
CGGTTTTTTATTTTCAGTTCAGAAGGGACATAAATATCATTGACTTTATGTACAACAGACTAAAATAATGTCACTGTTTTGTATTAATTATTGTCACTTCATTTCCTTGTATTTGTTTTGAGCAGACAGGCAACACTGATCACTCTGATAAGGCCATCTGCTGTATCAGGGTGTGTTGCACAGGTCTTCAAATTAGTGATTGAGGCAAAAATAATTTGAAAAAATCCTTACCTCAACAGCAAAGCATAATTTGAGTGTATGTCTATGAAGACTCTCATTCATCCAGGTTGGTTCCATTGTAGTAGGTTTAGGGGATGTCATCTGGACTTGGTCCAGATGACATCCCCTAAACCTACTATAATTTGAGTGTAGTTGGTTGAGAATTATACAATCTCTAAAACAAGGTGCAGTACCTCAAGGAAGGGAAAGGGTTTGATCATTAGGACAACAAAAACAGTAACATAGTGGACTCAGAGCAGTATAAAAGTGTTCTCTTATGGTTCTTTAAGACCTGAGACCTCCATTTAAATCCGTCTTGACCTTAGTGTTCCCATGTTTGTCACAATGTTCTATCGTTGATCACACCCCAGATTCTTTTATTTTGTGTCCCGTTTCAGCTTTTCATAGCGAAAGGTGCAGTTTTACTTCTCATAAATAACTAACCATGAGCAAAAAGTACTACACTCGAAGTTTATTGTTTTAAGTATACTTGAGTACAGGCGTAAGATAGGTGTAGTATAGGAAGTATACGAACTTACTTCTTTAGATTAAATTGGAACATTTTAAGTTTACAACGTGTAGACCGTAAACCTCAAGTATACTTCCTTCATTTTAGTACAGAAAAAGTATACTTGTAGTAAATAGTACATTTTAAAATAGTACATCTAAAAAAAGTACTTTTTGCTAATAACTCCAAAATATGACTTTTAGAGTTAGAATCCTTTAACACAACCCTTGACAAAAAAATGTTTATTTAAGTGTATTGCAACTATACAGTACATAGTCAATACTATAAGTGAGATAGAAGACTGGAAGTTTACTTTTTATACTCTTTATTAAAGACCCTTAGCAAAAAGTAGTATGTTTAAGTGTACTGCAAATATGTTTAGTCTATACTAAAGTGAAGTAGCATACCTGAAGTTTACTTATTGCATACTAGCTATATTTTTGTAAAACTAAAATTTTCCAATTTAGTCTGCAGAAGGATTCCGTTAGTATACTTCATACACTACACCTATGGTGTATAGTGCTTTTGCTATAACTTTACTAAATGAACTCTGGAAGATCATTGTTAACCCACCCCCCCCCCCCCACTACCCCCACGGGTAACTTGATACATTTCTATGCAATAAATAGGACTGTGCAATAATCATGAGACATGTGCAATACTGTTTTATATTCTCCTCTGTGCAATATTCAATAGAAATCACAATATATCACATTGATATGTCTCTTCCTGTCTTTTTACTATAAACAGCTGGCCCGGGACCAGAGACACAAATTTTGTTTTATCCCTAAGGTGAAATGACAATAAAGCATCCTGAATCCTGAATTCTAAAGTAGGCTATATAGCCAAAGGTTTCATTTAATGCTAAAGGTCTTATCTTCTGAGGAAAACCGTCCCAGAACTGTGACCATGTTTGTGTTTCTGTTGTGTTCCATTTGCCTAAAAAGTCAGAAAATTGGACTTATCTGCAGTTTATAGTTGGAGAAACATTCTTAAAACTTCTGAAAAGAATGTTAGCAGCTTAAATTACTAGCTGCTGTTAGCAGGACTTAATAACTACAACACAACTCTAGAAAACCTGTTGAAAATAGGTCAAAAATTAAAGCACCAGGCTAAACACATTTCTTTTTGGGCTGATCCATTCTGAACAGGCCTGCTGTTGTGGTTTCACTTTGAGTCTAGTGTTACAGGAAAAAGATGTAGTAGATATAAAGTTTAGTCATATGGAAGGCCAAGAACCACCTGTCAACAAACAATTTCCCTTTGCTCTGATTCTCTTCTCTGTGTTCTTCCCTCTCCCCCCTCTCAGCCAGCGCCATTCAAAGCCCGAAGAGGACATACTACGAAGGTAAGTGTAATCCTCAGTGCTGTCTGCATGAAGCTCACTGAAAAAATGACTCCATTTAAGTCAGGAATTCTAAATGCATGCATGGTCTTGGTAGAGAAAGATGCGCTAAGCAGAGCTCAGTATCACTTTTCCAGTCCTCCATTTTCTGAGTCCATGCTCATTTACTTTGTAACTTTCCACCATTCCAGGAGTCATGGGCCTGATTTTTTCCTTAACAAGGATGAATTGAGGAAAGAGTTCCTTACTTTCTAAACCCATAACACATTAGATCTTTCCAGTTTCCCTGCTTACTCTTATTGTGTAATCTGGCAGCCAAAAGAGTCAGAGCCTAACGGTGCAAAAAAACAAAACAAAGTAAAATTGTTGAATATTCTCTGCTTTCTCCACTAAAGTGCAACTGGTGAACGGCCGTAACCGGTGTGAGGGCAGAGTGGAGGTGATCTACAATGGCTCGTGGGGCACGGTATGTGACGACGACTGGGACATGGTGGACGCCAACGTGGTGTGCCGGCAGCTGGGATGCGGAGTGGCTATGGCCGTGGGCAGCAGCTCTCAGTTTGGGCAAGGCACGGGGCTCATCGTGCTGGACAATGTGGACTGCAGAGGAAGTGAATCTGACCTCAGCCAGTGCAACAGTCTGGGTTGGGGTGTTCACAACTGCTACCACTATGAGGATGTGGCCGTTACCTGCAGAGGTAGAGAGTCTACAGGCTTTGGAATAATAAACATGGGGGGGAGGCTAACTTAACAACTAAACTTATTTTCTTTTCCTTCGACTTGTAGAGCCCATCCCACTGGGTCCACGAGGTTTTGAAAGCCTTACCACCCCGCCTATGGTCATGTCTGGCATACGTAAGTGCTTTCTATTTCAAATTCCCATAAATGTAAAAAATATATTCACAAAAATGTTCAAATGAAACCTGGAGGGGTTTACAGAAAGCTCCTCTGTATTGCCAGGGCACTTTGCCAGTTCTGGTTCCCAAAGCTATTTTGAACTTACTGGCATGTTTACTGCAATTAAAACTGGATCTAAGCATAAAAAACCCCCATGGTTTTAGCCTGGAACTAAAAACAAAGTGTGATTCTAGTCCTATTTTTATAAACTTGAGTCCTTCCACACTGGTTCCTCTTAAATTTGTTTGACTTGTTCTGCTTTCCAGTCAAGGTTTGTCAGACTCCAGAATCAAAACCGTATCTCATTGATACTCAATAATAAACTTCGAACAAGCTTTAAAAAAATGGAAAATGTTGAAAAAAGTGCACAAAGTGGTCCACCAAGATGAAAGACATACTTACAGTGAGCAGAATGACAATAAAGGCATTGTCTCAATTGACAAAACACATCTGAAATGTCCCCAGAAACTTTCAAATAAACTTTCTATAAAATTATTAAAAAAGTAGAAATAGTTTTAAGCCGTGGATCCTCTTTTATTGTAGAGCAAAAATAATAACATTATAAATGATTGTAAAACAGCGGCATGGTAGTGGCAGTATGATTGTGTGGGCTGCACTGCAAAAACAAGCCCGAGAAATAGGCCCTAGAAACAAATCAATCAATCTTAAAATTAAAAAATTCTCTTTGAAAATTCCTGTTTTAAAAATTATTTCCATTCAGACATGTTTTCTCAAACCAAACAATTTTGTTATTGAGAAACTTTCTTGACTAGATTATTTTTCTTGCAAGACAGAAAATAAGACATTTTTTTTCTTGAAACAAGGATCTGTTCACATTCTTAGGATTTAGTTTTTGCTGTGTTGCTTCTGGACTTAAAAGACTTGAAGTGATTGACAGAAACATGAATTCTGGGTCCCAAAAGAAAATTTAAAGGAAAATATTTGGGCCTCAGTCTATGATATTGCTCAAAAGCATGTGGGTTCTGCATCACAAATATATATATATATATATATATGTTTTGCTTATTTTTTCACTTAACTAATGAAACTATGAATAAAAAATACACCTTGTGTAAGGTCTGGTCAAATTTTGTTCATATTAGGAAAAAGGAAAAAAAAGGAAAAAAGGAAAAATCAAAATGCACAAAATGTGCCTGAGTTTTATTTGCCGGCAAAATCCTCATAGGCAGATGCTGCAGATGCTACATCACACCTAAGTAAAATGTAGAATGAAGTTTTTGCTTTATTATTTTTATTTTTTGTATTTCTTATTGTAAAAAGTTAGCGCTCTCACCTTACATTATAAAGTAAATAAGTCTTTGGTTTAAAACACACCTCGGGCCTTTCTGTGTAGGACAGAGAAGGGTATTTTTTTTCACTCATGGACCACAAAACGTTTTAAAAATATTCAGAAGGGCTGGACCAGGAGCAGATCCTGAGGTGTTCTGGTAACCCAACCTATAAGAGAGAGATATACCATGGAATCTGGATGAAAGCATACTTTAATTTTGATTGAAAAAAGTTATTTGTGTCATTCAAAACAGAACCTTTTGGACTTATTATTTCAAAAGTGTGGCTTGTGTTCTCATTTTAGTGCCTATTGGACCATGTTCATCAGAAGAATGCTGTGTTCATGTGGTGTTGGAATGATTTGAAAAATGCTCAGAGTTTTCCGACTCAGAAAACACACATGAACATCAGAAAAGGGACAAATCTTCAGACACCATAAGAATGCAGAACAACTTTCTGTACCTAAACAAAAGTCAACATATGCACCATCTATGGGGAGTTACAGGGAAAATGAAACATTAATAAGGATTATCAATATAATTGATTTCAGTTTGGCTGGCCAAAATAAATAGTTTAATGGCCGCATACGGCACGCAAATTGTCCTTTAGATGTGAATGTACATGTCAGGCCAACTCTTTTGTGTGTCTAATGAAATATTTTCCTTACATAAAACTAGAGCAAGCTTTGTGTTGCCTCAGGTACGAGGCAGGCTGGATTTTTTTCCTAAAACAGACTCATTTAGTCATTGTGCGGACCCAAATATTGTAATCCTCTGGAATCCCTGTTATAACAACAACAACATATGTACTAACTACAAAGGACATTGGAGTTGTTCAGATGTGAAATGGTACAACAGCATCAAAGACTGAACCTCAATGGAAACTGTACAACACACCCTAACGGCCTCTAGAATTCCAGACATATTGTTGTTTGGTGGGTCTTCCTTTGTTGTGGCTGCTGTGTTGTAGTTTTTCTATGAATACCAAGAGGATCCGAGTGTTCAGCCCTGAATCCAGACTCAGGTTCTGTTGTCCTAAAACCCTGTGTGTGTGTTCAATGGACACTTGAGACTGTACATTGTCTCAGTCGTTTTGTCTGGGAACAAAAAAAGTGTGACAACATTAGTGCAAGAACAGACGCTTTTTTAAAACCTGAGCCTTCATTTGTTTTGGACCCTCACTGTTGTTCTCCCACTTCTTCCTTTGTGTTGGTGACTCCTCAAGGCCTTTGAGACACTTTGATCCCCAGCTGACTTCACCCTCATCAGTTTAGTTTTCATTTCCTTGTAAAATTGTAGTTTTTGCTTTTGGAAAGAGACCTCTATGGTTAGGCTCTAGATTCTGTCTTTAAGCATCCTAGATTCCATAAACCCTCTTAGATCCCCAGGTCAGGTTTTTATTAGTGGTCTACATTTTGCATTTTAACACCAGAGAGGGTCGAGCGATCCAAGCCATGGCTCCTGTCGCTGTGTCGACTGATGTTCAAGCGTCCTCTGGACCGGGTTTGTGTGCGATTGGAAGAAATTCTGACCAATCAGCATCAAGCTTTATGTCCGTGTCTGTGCTCTGCTCTGTTTCCAGAAGAGAGAATTTCTCTTGAATGAAAATTGTTTCGAATGTGTGTATTTTTAAGTCTCAAGAGCAAAAGTTATTTTGTTTGCACATGCTTCTGAGTTTCTGTTTCAAGTGCAACATCATTATTTAACACTCAAAGTTTTACACTCAAAACTGTGAACGTTGTGCTTGGAATAATGACACAAAAATCACTCCATGTGCCAGTTGTGCTCTTTAGAGGTTTCTATGGCTTCAGTTGTCCACCAGATATCACCATCATTGAAGTCTTGAAGCTGTGAATCTTTTTTTATTGACCCAACTTTTAGGAAAGCCTCAGTGCTTCATGAGGCCCCACTTGCCCACCACTACTACAGACTGACTTCCCGGCCACAGAAATAAACAGGCGAAAAAGGCTGCAGAAAAAATGGGAGCTTTCTCCAATATGTGTAGCCAAAATCACAACTGAACCCAGAACCTTGAATCCTACCTGATGCTACCAGAATTTAACAACAAACTGGGGCAATATGCTGATCTGACTCTGTTGTCCTATCTGATATATCTGATCCGACTCCTTTTTTACTTTGATCCCAAGCCATCAATCCAACCTCCAATACCTGGAGTGGACCGTGTCAAGCTGGAGAACATAAACTCAGACAAGATTTTATGTTTTATGCCTTAATACGTTTCATTTCTAATTTGACCTGTTTTGTGTCATTTTCGACCTGTATTGTTAAGCATTACTCACCATATCATGGAATCTCTTCCCGTTGGTTTAGGCGATGGCACCATCCGTTTGGTGAATGGGAAGAATTCTTGCCAGGGCCGGGTTGAGATCCACTACCAGGGTAACTGGGGGACGGTGTGTGATGACGACTGGGTCCTCAATAATGCCATGGTGGTGTGCCAGCAAGTAGGGTGTGGCAGTGCCATCTCTGCACACACCAACTCCTACTTCGGCTACGGTACAGGCCTCATTCTCCTGGACAACGTCCACTGTCAAGGCACAGAGCAAGAACTGAGTAAATGTAAAAGTCTGGGCTGGGGAAAACACAACTGCGGCCATCATGAGGATGCCGGGGTCACATGCACAGGTGAATCCCTCATGCACAGGTGTTACGTGTTTCCTTTGATTTTGTTTATTAGTAATGCTTCATTTATATATCTGAAACAAAGCCTGGTTCTTTGTAGCTTTGTAGAGAGCTAGCTAAAGTGTATTAGGCATGGACTAAAATATGACTTTTTTGCTTGTTTTGACTACAGAAATCACTACAGTACCGCCACCAATCACAGGAAACCAGAGAGTTTTCTTGGAAACATTGGGCACCAAAGGTAAAATAAAAAATTATATGTTGGTGCACCACTGCAGAAAACAAACGCCTGTTCTTCTCCACATGACCAACAGGGGTAGCCATTTTCCCTTTTGGCCCAAAATTTAAAAGAAAATACAAACGCTTTACTCAGATTTGTCCATCCATACAGCTTCTAATGATAAAAACGAAGTCAAAAAAACTATTTTGTTCATACAGACAGAAATCACATGGGGAAAGCGTTGAACACTTTAGAAAAGTTTGAGCTGAAGACAATGTTTATAATTTATTCCCATTTTTTCCCCTCTTGGAGTTCAGGTCACAATTTTCCTAAATTGGCCAATGATTAGATGAAAACAAGCTCTAAATCCATTGACTATAAACTCTTTGTAATTTTTAAATATAGTGATATTTAATATAGACAAACAATATAAAGAGAATGAATAAACATCATTTAAAGATTACATTAGGATGGTTTGGATAATCTGTTATCTCTGTTACATTGCAGTCCAGTTAGTAACATGAACATCGCCTGCTTCCATGTTGGCTTACGTGAGGATGCATTCAGGGTTGTTTTTCTATTAAGAAGCCTAAGTTGAAGAAAGAAATCATTTTTCATATCTAATGAGGGGATTTAACAGGGTTTTTTCTTCTTTTCACAGCAACAGAAATTGTTCCAGTCACAGAGTCAACAACAACTACAACAACAACTGTTAGCACAACAGCCCAAACAAAAGGTAACAACCCTGACCTTGTAAAACTTGAAAACAGTTTCTCCTGCAAATATCTGCGTCATGAATGACGAAAGGCATTTCTGTATCACTGCAGTGACTGTTTTTGTTTTTATTTAGCCAAACCATCCATCCGTTTGGTAAATGGGAACAGCAGCTGTCAGGGTCGTGTAGAGATCCTCTACAAAACAGTCTGGGGGACGGTGTGTGATGATGACTGGGATATCGTCAATGCGGTCGTGGTGTGCAGACAGCTTGGTTGTGGCCCAGCTATTGAAGCGAAGAGTCTGGCCTTCTTTGGCTATGGCTCAGGACCCATCCTGCTGGACAACGTGGAGTGCAGCGGCTCAGAGAGTGACCTGTCCCAGTGCTTCCACCTAGGCTGGGGTCAGCACAACTGTGGCCACCATGAGGACGCCGGAGTCATCTGTGCACGTAAGCTCCAATGCAGTATTTGGATATATACACCATGTGAAAGAAAAATATTCTTAATCCAATTTGTTTGTCTTTATATCTCAGAAACTACAAACAACATGGTTTTATTTTAGTTTAATCCAGACATCTTGATTTCATAGGTCATTTTAGTGACATTAAATTCTGCAGTTTACTTATAGAGGGAGTTGCATCTTAAAAACCACCTACTTTAAAAACATCCATTCCATCTAGACTAATGTTTTTCAGTCAGTTTCAGTCATCTCTTCCCACCCCGTCCTGTGTATTGCATGAGTGTAGCTCTGTGAGGAGAACATAAAAAAATAAAGAATGAGGCAATTCTGAACAAAGTCACGTCATGCCTTCTGAACAAATTTACCATACTCCAGTCTAAACCAAAAGAATATTTCTGTTCAGCAGAAAAATATGATCACTCTTTTGTTTTAAACAATGTTCCTGTAATAAGAACTAAAATAATAAAAATGACAATAAATACAGTTAAATGAATCTGAATCTATTCGTGTCATCACAAGAACTCAAACGATAAATAGTCCTCCTGTATTGATCAGTGGAGTAGTTAGAAGAGAGTGGCTTGCTAATGCTTGTGTGACCTGATAATTCCTGTGAATGCCCGCAGTGTAATGGCTTTTTGTTTTCTCTGGTTTGCTGTTAATCTAGCGCCATTTGACCCTCTGCTGATACCAAGCGGACGTGACTTCAGAGTGACAGAAAAAGTAACAACCACCACCACCACCACCACTACACAACCCTCTGAAGGTGAGTCACAATGCTGCATTCCTTAAGGCTGGGTCTCCAGAGCAACCAAACTGGATTTTATTTAACTTTTTTGTTTTTATGTAGGAATGCTGAGACTGGTTGGTGGGCAGCACCGCTGTGAGGGCCGGGTGGAGATGTACATGGGTAGCGGGTGGGGCACGGTGTGCGATGACGCCTGGGACCTCGCTGACGCACAGGTCGTGTGTCGCCAAGTGGGCTGTGGAGAGGCCACGGCTGCTTTGGGAGAAGCTCACTTTGGACCCGGAATGGGAAGAATCCAGCTGGATAATCTCAAGTGCCGTGGTGCTGAGCGCTCCCTGCTGGAGTGCTCCCATATAAAGTGGAACGTGCACAACTGTGACCACTATGAAGATGCTGGAGTCACCTGCTCACTGTCGTGATTACAACAGGACCACAGTCCAATCTCTAGCATAGGTTAGGACGTGGCTGCAATGAAGCAGGACTTGTAAACATCATGTAAATAACAGCTGTCAGCATGCTGAAGGGATACTCCACCAGCGAAACGCAAAATAACTGATGTGATGATAAGTGACACACCATGTATTCTTAGTAAGCACTTTATAAATATGAGAAGTTTTTTTATTTGTTAAAAACTATTTTTAACTGTATAACTTTTTCTTTATTTGAATATGTACTGTTGTAATACTTTAATAATTAAGAGTCTATGCATTTTGAAGAAGAGTAAAGAGTTCACACATATTGTAAGTATGATAAGCAAGCAGGTTAACATGAGAGAAAGTGTAAACTATAAAAACTGGAAGGATCAGTGACTGTTATGTGAATACGTGAAATATTAATAAATGTAACTGATAATCATTAATATGTGACAAAATAAATGCTCTTATTTTTTGTTAAATAATTTGGGTGTTAAAAAAAAGCTTTTGGTGATTTTATGCCTTGAATTTTTTGTTTAACATAAGCTGTGGGAGCTGAAACTGCGGGTTAGCTGAGTTAGCCTGAATGACTAAAGGGGTTTATACAACCACCTTCGACACTTAGGACTGAGCTTGATGGAAGCCCACACCCCAACCAATTGATAGTGGGCTGGGGAGATTCTGTCAATCGAACGTTTTGAACATTGGACGGGAGACCACATATTTTTTATTGAGTCATCGGATTGGCCAGTTTTGCAAACAAAAGATAGTGATTTTAAATTGGGATTATCAAGAACATGTCAAAAATGTATCAGAGCAATACTAGTTATTCTGACAAATAGAATAAGTAATAGCTGTTTATATCTCTATAGAGGTCTATTGGATTTTAGCTTTTTGGAACCAGCAGATACTTCTAATACATTCTCTTACCCAATCAATGGTTTGCTCTCATAGGTAAAAAATTGTGCCTTTAATTTCTTTGAAATTAATTGATGTTCTGACAACTCAGTGATTGTTGAGCTCATCACTGAGGATGATGATGCCGAGTCTAGACAACACAAGGACTTTGTGGACTACTGATGTGAACAGAACCGCATCATCATCAATGTCAGGAAAACCAAAGAAATCATGGTGGCCACGCTGCATAAATCTGTCAGTTCCCCCCATTGGTGAACATTCAGGGAAGGGACCTTGACAGAGTGGACTCCTAACCTGCATCTTCACCACAGCAAAATACTGGACTGGACTGTCAACACTGACTTGCTGTTCAGGAAGGCTCAAAGCAGGCTGGACCTGGTGAGGAGACTGCAGTCCTTTGGAATAAAGGGGTAACTCCTGAAGAATTTAAAGTAATCTGCTGTGGCATCAGCTATCCTGTTCAGCACCACCTGCTGGAACAGAATCATCACACATAAGAAAAGAAGAAGCTGGACAGAGTCATCAAGGAGACACCTACTCCCTCCTCCATTGATTTTTTGCTTTCAACACGCCCATAAAAAACAACGTGCATGAACATTATCACCTTACAGGCTCACCAGGTTGGCTTCGATCTTAAAATTTCTTGCAGGTTACCTGTGGGCCCGTCCCAGATTGCCCCCTTTTTCTCTCTCGCAAACAGCCCGTATCCACCTGTAAGAGCAGTTGTTACTAAGACTTAACTTTCATGCAGGACCACAGGCATCATCCACTGCAGAATGTCCTGTCTGCTCTGGAGAGAAGCATCAGTGACAGACCGACCTACCAACATGTGTGAAGAAAATATTCTGCAGGTCTTTCCTTCCTGCTGTGGTCACGCGGTACAATCAGTGATCGCTCTATTTCCCCCATAAAATCACTCAGGATTCTTACCCATATCTATTTGAATCGTACATACTAACCTTTTTCATTCTTTCATTTTATCTTATTAAACTTCACATACTGTAAGTACATAGTATTTATATTATACACTGTATGTGAGTGTGACTTATTATTTGCTTATTATTTGGACTATAGTCATAAAGCAATTTCTCCATTTGGGAATCAATTAAAGTTCTATTTTATCTTTACACTTGATTCTTGACTTCAGTACTTTACTGCTCATTTCTTGTAGTTGTTTCAACAGGACAATTTCCCCATCAAAGGGACAAATGAAGGTTTTCTTATTCTTATTGTGGTTTCATTTTTTTTTTTTAAAGGCTCAAGGTCAGAACATCTTTGCGTTCCACTCCCACATACTCAATGCACTGTAACATAACAGCACAGTGGAAATGGTAGAAAAGTCAGTTCATGGGAATGGAAAGAAAACTTTTATTTATGGAGAAAAAAAATACGGAAGTAGGTGAAAATTAAAGTCTGTTCAAATCAGGAGACTGTTGATTATGTTACCCCCCTCCCCCTCACACACATTCACATAAACTTTGCTCTGCTTATTCAAGTGTTCAGCCTAACACAACTTAGTTCAAGAACGGACTAGAAAAGGGCTGTAAATTGTAATAATGAAGGCTCCTTCAGGTTTACCATAATGTTCTTTTTCTTATTTTTAATACAACACTACACTAATGTCTGCAATTTATTGTACTGTACTTTAAAGTATTAGTTTATTTTATTAAATCTCTAATGGGCCAAAGAATTTTAACTTGCAAACATAAAAGTGTACATCTTTTTAAAAACTTTCAAGCTGCCATCTTACAGTCTTTGAACTGGAACTGTTGTTGGTTAGAAAAGTCATGCAATATTAAAGTCAATTGTACTTTTTTGACTCTTTATTTTTCACATTTTTTTTTAATGTATATGTCGTAATAAAGACAAAAAAGACTTCAAAGTAATTATTCCTTGTAAAAGATTAAAATAATCATTTGATTATAACTAATAATTGCTTTTGTTAAACCAAATATGGTACATATAATATGGTACATATACATACATAAAAAATTGGTTGAGCATAATATATATATATATATATATATATATATATATGTATATATATGGCTGGGTAGCTCGGTTGGTAAGGTGCAGGACTGTCATGCTGGAAACCCGGGTTCGATTCCCACGGCGGAATGAACAATTAATGGTGATTAATGGAATGGGGCAATTACCATAACAATGGAAATGGGGCAAATGCCATAACAATGACGGGCAATTAACATCACCCAGTGAGGGTCCTTGGGCAAGACCCTTAACGCGAATGCCTACCTCACTATATGAGAGATAATGAACCACATGTCATGCCGGCTCAGACGTCGCCCGGCCAAACAAGGTCTGCGTCAGGTGCTGGGGGACCAGAGCACTCTGATGGAAAATGGGCTACTGGAACAAGACGGAAATGGACTAGATGCGAGAACAAGGATCTGTTGGAATGCTACTACTCAAGTAATCCAACCCAGAGGGGGTACATGCAGAGGATGTGGACAGTAACCACAATTACGCTGAGCGAGGCAGCAACTGACCTGAAAGACAAGATCATGTCTAGAATGAACACTAGGCAACCCCGACACCAGCTACAACGGTTAAGTGATGTACTGCCTGAAAGTCTACTGGAAACTGTGAATGAAGCATTGAGGGCAATTCCTACCACAACCATCACAGAAACCAATGAACTGGTTTACACTTCAGCAGCAGTGATCCTTGAGATGCTTGGCTATAAGAGCAACCATGGAAGAAAACAATACCCACCATGGAAGCAACGGTTAGAGGCCAAAATCAAGGCAACTCGGAAGGATGTGAGTAAGCTGACAGAGGCTCAAAGAGGTACAATGAGAAAGCAAGTACCTAAGAGATACAGCCAGATGCCCATACCTGAAGCCCTGGAAACTGCCAAACAAAGGCTCCTAGCCTTGAGTAGCCGCCTAAAGAGATACACAAGAGACAATGAAGCCAGACGAATAAACAGGCTGTTCGCAACTCAACCAGCGAAAGTGTACGCTCAGTGGCAGGGTCAAAACAGCCGAGCAGACCCACCAAGGCTAGAAACTGAACAGTACTGGAAAAGTATATGGGAGAAAGAGACAGCACATAACAGCAATGCCCAGTGGCTGGTCTCTCTGAGAAAAGAACACAGCAACCTCCCTGAACAGAATCCAGTAACCATCACAGTGGCAGACATCCAAGAAAGAGTCTCAGGTATGAAGAACTGGACAGCACCGGGCCCTGACATGATACATGCCTACTGGCTAAAGAAGCTTACCACACTCCACGAACGCCTGGCAGCACAAATGAACCAGCTGCTAAGAGATGGGACTCACCCCGAATGGCTAACGGAAGGGCGAACGATCCTGATCCAGAAGGATCCCTCAAAGGGTGCAGTCCCATCCAACTACCGGCCAATAACCTGTCTCTCCACAACATGGAAGCTCATGTCAGGCATCATTGCAACCAAGATAAATAGGCACATGGATCAATTCATGAGTAACACACAGAAGGGCATTGGTAGAGACTCCAGAGGAGCCAAACACCAACTCCTGGTCGACAGAACAGTCGCCCAAGACTGCAGGTCACGACACACCAACCTGTGCACAGCCTGGATTGATTACAAGAAGGCCTATGACTCAATGCCACACACATGGATCACTGAATGCTTGGAGCTGTACAACATCAACAGGACTCTAAGAGCCTTCATAAGAAACTCAATGAAGCTGTGGAAAACCACCCTTGAAGCCAATGGGAAACCACTTGCACAAGTGTCCATCAAATGTGGGATATACCAAGGTGATGCTCTGTCCCCACTGCTGTTCTGCATAGGTCTGAACCCCCTCAGCCAAACAATCAACATGACTGGCAATGGATACCGACTCAGAAATGGGGCCAACATCAGTCACCTCCTCTACATGGATGACATCAAGCTATATGCTAAGAGCGAGCGTGACATTGACTCCCTGATCCACACCACCAGGATCTACAGTAATGACATTGGGATGCCATTCGGCCTCGAGAAATGCAGCCGGATGGTGACAAAGAGAAGCAAGGTAGTCCACACAGGGCGGGTCTCACTCCCAGAAGGAACAATAGCAGACATCGAGGACAGTTACAAGTACCTTGGAATTCCCCAGGCAAATGGCAACCTGGAGCAGGCAACAAGGAAAGCTGCAACAGCTAAGTACCTCCAACGAGTAAGGCAAGTCCTGAGAAGCCAGCTCAATGGCAAGAACAAGACCCGGGCCATAAACAGCTATGCACTGCCAGTTATCAGATACCCTGCAGGAATAATAAGATGGCCAAAGGTAGAGATACAGACCATGGATGTTAAAACACGAAAGCTCCTCACCATGCATGGAGGGTTCCATCCCAAATCCAGCACTCAGACTGTATGCTAGCCGCAAGGAAGGAGGCCGAGGACTAGTGAGCGTAGAAGCCACTATCCAGGATGAAACATCCAAGATGCATGAGTACATCAAGCTCAAGGCCCCAACTGACAGTGTGCTCAGTGAATGTCTCAGGCAATGGAGAGCAGAGGATACAGTGCTGGAGGACAGATCCTCATGGGAGGACAAACCCCTCCATGGGATGTACCACCGGACCATAACTGAAGTGGCTGATATTAAGAAGTCCTACCAATGGCTAGAAAGGGCTGGCCTACAGGACAGCACTGAGGCACTCATCCTGGCAGCTCAGGAACAAGCCCTGAGCACCAGAGCAATAGAGGCTCAGATCTACCACACCAGACAAGACCCAAGGTGTAGGCTGTGCAAAGAGGCGCCTGAAACAATCCAGCACATAACTGCAGGATGTAAGATGCTGGCAGGTAAAGCATACATGGAGCGCCACAATCAAGTGGCTGGAATCATGTACAGGAACATGTGTGCAGAATATGGACTGGAAACCCCAAGGTCAAAATGGGAAACACCTCCGAAGGTGGTAGAGAATGAGAGGGCAAAGATCCTGTGGGACTTCCAGATCCAGACTGATAGGATGGTAATGGCGAACCAACCAGACATCATAGTGGTGGATAAAGAACAGAGGAAAGCCGTTGTGGTGGATGTGGCAGTGCCAAGCGATGGGAACATCAGGAAGAAGGAACATGAGAAACTGGAGAAATACCAGGGACTCAGAGAAGAACTGGAGAAAGCCTGGAAAGTGAAGGTGACAGTGGTGCCTGTGGTAATTGGAGCACTCGGAGCAGTAACCCCCAAGCTTGAGGAGTGGCTACAACAGATACCTGGAAAGACCTCAGACCTCTCAGTCCAGAAAAGCGCAGTGCTAGGAACAGCTAAGATACTGCGCAGGACCCTCAAGCTCCCAGGCCTCTGGTAGAGGACCCGAGCTTGGAGGAGAAACCACCCGCGGAGGGTGAGAGGGGCGTTTTTTTTTTTTTTTTTTAGATATATATATACATATATATTGAATTCTATGACACTTTCTTTTATACTTCAGAATAGAGCTGTGAAAAAGAAACCCTGGAGCAAGATTTACCAGATTTGCACCACTTTGACATTCCATACTGCGGATCTTCTTCCAACTGCAGCTGGCAGTCACTCGCTAGTGAACAGTAAAAAAAAAACAAAAGAAGAAAAAGCCCCTCCCTGCTTGTCAAGTGTGAACGCCACAGGCTGAACATGGGTTCATGAAACCGTGTATACATGCTCAGCATGAATGCAGCAACACAGCTCTATTCTGATATATAAAGGACTTGGTGTCATACTATTCTGGTCAAGCAGAAGCCACAATTATGAATGTCGCCTCGCTGATCAATATTCAGAGGGTTGGCATTTCTGTGATGGAAAGCCATTATTACCAAATCCAAGCCCCTTATTGGTCAAAGTTTGATCTGGTTCAACTTTAAATGTTCAATGGATGCACATTTTTATAGAGACCCCCAAAAAGGTTGTGGAAACTTGTGTAATTATGCATAAAACAGAGTCCTTGTTTGGTAGCCTGAAAGGTTTGTGTTCCGGCAGAACCACAAAATGGCGAACACTCTATATAGTGCACGATGTAGTGAATAGTGAATGAAATTAGACATAGCCCTAACCTATAATGCCAAAACTGAGTGCCCTATACATTTCACAGGAGTCTACAAAAAAACCAGTGTTCATCGATGCTCAATAGAACAATTTTGTAACGTTGGAAAATAAATTGTTTGAACAAGTTTTCATTCAAAAATGGTATTCCTTTTTTTTTTATTATATTACTGTTGGGTGTAGGGCTGACACTCAGGAAACCTGGATTTGCTTCCCAGGGAGCGCAATGAGTTTCCTCCAGTGTGGGCCCTTAAGCAAGAACCTCCCCCTGCTGCCTACCTATGTTGCCACAAGGGGACCTAAGTCTGGGTCTCCCATTGCTGGTCCCCACCTGGATAAAATACAGAGTTGTGTCAGGTGGGCCATCCGGTGTAAAAACTCTGCCAAACCACCTGTGGAAATCAGTAAAAGCTGATTTGCTATGGGGCCACCTGAAGGGAGATGCTGAAAGGTGAGCAACATTAAAGGAGTCTTGGACATAGCGCTTTATAAACAGACAGCTTGTAGTTTGATGCAGCAGTCAGGGACCAGCTTCAGTCTCAAAACTGATCCAGAGTGAGACCTCTGCAGTCATGTATGATTATACTGCGATATTATGAGTTTTCCTAATAGCTCTACAATAATCTAATTTTCTAAGATGGTGAGTTTTTTGTCTTTAACGGTAAAAGTCTGTACGTCATAATTTTTTCATCTCAAATGAAGTCACTTTTTGATGACATTCTGACAGACTTTGCTGCGCATGCGCACTACAACAGTCCGAAAAACAACTGTATCTGACTCCTTATCTGTAGATTGAGAGCCCCCCGCCCCCCGCAGCGCTCTCCCGGTGGTGTCAGCTGCCTGAGCCGTTACATCACTCGCAGAGGACACGCCTTTTTGGGTGGTGACACAGCCCTGCGCGAGCGCTCGGAGGGGGGAGGGGTGTCCCGTCGGCAGGCGCACAGACAGCGGGCAGCAGCTGTGGCGACAGGACCCCGGTACCGCTTCTCCGCACCACCACGTTCCCATTGCGACGTTCAGCTCCCAGACACGCGAGACAGAATCACGCACGACGTTCAACATGGTCGACCGTGAGCAACTGGTGCAGAAAGCCCGGCTGGCCGAGCAGGCGGAGCGGTATGATGATATGGCAGCTGCCATGAAGTCGGTGAGTAGCCTCCCTCCCTCCGTCATGACCTTTCTCCTGTCTCTGTCTTGTCTGAACGGACCCGAGTCCGGGTGTCACGGGCGTGTCGCTAAGCGGGGAGCGGGGGTTCGGGCGGACTCGGACGCTTCTCGGGTCTTCGCGGCGCGCGGGGACTCTCCGGTGGAGAAATCCTAATTTTGGTGTATGAAAGTCCTGATCAAAGATCGCGTTTATGAGACACACCTAACGGCCGCAGCCGGTTAGGTGCGGGCACCCCCGTCTGACCGGAACTGCAAGGCCCTCAGTAGCCCCAACTGCCCCTTAGTTTCAGCCTCACGAGCGACCCTAGAATGGATCGGATTTGTCGAGGTTCGGCTGAAATCCCAGCTCCTCAGTCCCAGTGGAGGGCGTCCGGAGGGCCCGCTGCGGCGGATCGCGGATGTCTGAATGCGGACTGTTTGATCTTGGGGCGGTGCCTTTCGCCTGGCTCCTTCCCCATCAGCCGGGCTGCTTGGATCTACCAGAACCGAGCGGAACCTGTCCCTGTTTAACCGCCTTTCTGGAACGAAATGCTGCTTTTTTTTTTGTTCCCTTAATGAAAGATGCGCAGATTTTGGACCAGAGGGCGAGCTAGGTGGTGCCAGCGTGATGCCATCATGCGCTGGTGCTGATGGGGGTTCCGGATAAATCACACTCTCTCTCCGAGCAGCGCATTCAGTGCAAAACGTGATGTGGTTGTGTGCGTACAGGCGCGTCGTTTGCGCTCTCTGCTGCACATTTTGGCGCGTCGGGAAAGGGCAATGTTGGCTGAAGGTTGATCGCAATCGATTTGCGCAGAATGAGTGCACAGAGTCCAAACCCCTCAGACGTGGGTGTTGGTGGATGCACTGCCTTCCAGAAGGATCTCCATGCGTGTCATTGCAGCAGCACCCCCCCCCCCCCCCCCCCTGCCTTATTCCGTCTTGTTCCGCACACCTCCTTGTTCTGCGGCGATTCGGTGCCGCGGAGCATCCGCCGCATCCCTGCGTTCTCGGCCTCTTCCAGCAGGTTCCCACACAGAGGCGTGCCGCAGCATCTGCCAAGATGCAGCACAGGCTGCACCGTAGTGCACCATTTCACAGGCAGCATTTGATCAGTGCTGCACAAAGGCTGCATCTGCATGCTGTCATGGCAGTGTGATGGGATGGACAGCTAAAGTTCAGGATAAATTGCTATCGTCTTGATTACAAGTATTTATTATCAAGATGTCAGCATCAGCTCCAACTGGGAGCTGTGAGTGTTTTACAGGCCAGGCGCTGCTGGTCTCCAGGACCAGCCTTTAGTAGTAGTCCCAGCGGGCGGGGGCCCAGCTCCTCCTCCTCTCTATTTATGCCAAGTCAGATGGTCCGAGCTGCTCGTCACCCGGGCGGTCTCTGCAGCACCGGACAGCGGGGTGTGTCTGCAGCCTCGCCCATTATTTGTAGGGAATCCTTCTTTCCACATATAACCAGGATGGAAGAACGCCGGACCCACCCTCAGGAGGGCTCTTTGACCACCGGACGATCACCAAGAAACCCAACCCGGACATCTGAGAGCAGAATTCATGTCAGGACAGCGTTCTCAGCACGCCGCTCTATACCTTACCCTAAAATATAAGATTAGTGTAAAAAGTTGATTAAAATAAAAAACCCACAAAATTCTCATCAGATTCTTGAGTTTAAACACTTCAATGTCCTGTAACACCTTAAACATCCCACCATTTCCAATAAAACCCATCAGGATCTCATGTGAGGTTATTCATTAGGCTATTACAAATTAATAGACCCACTGCAATGGAAATTGGGTTTTTAACATGTTCTTGTGGCCTTTTTCTGATGATGGAGGACATATATAAAGAAAATCGAGCTTAAATTGAATTTTGGAGTCATTGTGAATCAGGAGCAGATGATAAAATTCTTTTTGAAGAAGCACTTTTTTTTTTCTGATGTAGAAAAAACTGGCTGAGGCACAAGCTCCCTGCTCTGCTCCATTCCGATAGACAAATAGATCCATGTAGTCTGAACTGGTCCTTGGATCAAAACGGTATGGCTGCATAGCTCTAGTTATTTGCTCGCCATTTTTGTTGCAATAGTAATGCCAGGGTGGGGTGTAAGTTATCTGGAGAGTGTGTAAACAGAGAGCTCTCAGCAACAGGGAAGGGAAGGAGGGGTGGGTTTACTCCATGCTAACGGTCCCGCCCACAGGTCAGAGGTGAATTTCTAATGAACTCCTGTCGCTCTGCAGAAACTATGTCCTAGAACAGTGGTCCCCAACCTTTTTGTCACCGTGGACCGGTACAACGCAAGGCACGTTTACCACGGACCGGGGGGGGTGGGGTGGGGGGGTGGGGTTGAGGTGCAACGCAAGACAGATTTAATGTAATTTAATTTAATTTTGGACCGGGGATGGTATTTTCTCTTTAGTAATGATAATAACAATAATGATTATAATTTTCCCCTTGTCAAAGCAACTTTCTAAAGAAGTTTGTTTTTTGCTCATCTTGGTTATTTGGGTTTAATTTTAGTGGGGTTTATCACCTGATGTTTGGTGTCGCGACTTTGACGTGCGTTAAGTGTGACAGATGTAACAAAGTGAATCCGGTCACTTTTCAAAATAAAACGTTTTTGTCGGAAAAAAAACAATAAAATGGAAATTATTTTTTCTTTCTGTGCGTCCCGATGCAAAAATTCCCCGCGGCCTGGAACCGCTCCGCGGCCCGGTGCCAAGTGTCCCGCGGCCCGGTATCGGTCCGCGGCCCGGTGATTGGGGACCACTGTCCTAGAAAACCACACAGGATTTTCAGTTTGGTCTAAAACTACATAACGATAACTAAAAAAACACTGGGAATGCTTTTACTATAGATCAATAGATGATTAGAGTGGGTCTTTAAAGAAATTTGGCTAAAATATCAGCCAAAATGAATTCCACCAAGACTGAGCTAAGTTGGTCTTTTCAGACTAATTATTGCATCGATCCAAGCCGTTTGTTCAGTTGGTAAAAACAAAAATAACTTCAAAATCAGTTTTACTTAAAAAAAGTGCTTCAAACTGAACATTTGTCTCATGAAAATGCTTAGAGCAGTCTAAAACATTTGTATTATTTATTTGGTTTTAAAAATTATTTAAAAAAAAAATGCAAATATCTGAAACCCTAACTTGTAAAATGAGGCAGAAATTTTTGTAAAGAACGAACATTTTACATTTTAATTTAACTTTGTCCTTAAAATCCGGTAACCTTTAACTAAGACATAGGTAGAGTCCTTTAATCATTTTCTAATAATAACATTTCAGTTTTCTGTCTGTGAGACTCGTACTGACAGAAACTCTCAACTCTCCGTTCACTTCATCGTATGTTCAAAGTGTCACAGACTTTTTGCTGACTTAAAATAGAACGGAGGACTCAACCTTTTACTGACGTCACACAACTGCCTTACTGTGGAGTTACATAATCTTACCCTGCACCACCAACCTCGCCACGTTCTTAGAGCTCCAGCTACTATGAAATATGCAAAGACCTGCTGAGGCTGCAGCAACATCACAGGACAGCCCGATCTCAGTTTATCAATAGTTCTTCAGTTTTCATGTTTGGATTGTGAGGTTCTTCAGAGCTCCCCACTATCTAAATGATGCTTGGAGCTGACGACACATGAAACAGTTTCAAACTAGTTTGAAATGAAGCCTCCACCACCCTCACTGCATAGCATCTGACTGAGAATCAGAGCACCTCTGCGATGCAGCATCTCATGATTGGTTTGTGATACAGAACGTTCTCAGGAACTGGTCATTTTTTTGGACAATTCCTTTCAGAATCGATCTGTAAGAACTGGTTCCATTCTTCTTTAAAGCATGATGAGACTGTTTTGTTATTTTTCTGACATTATAACATTTGGTCAAATTAAAAGTTTTTTTCCAAAACTCCTGAGAGGTAAACCAAAGAAGCTCCCAAATCTGCAGAGAATGGAATTTCTGCATTCAAAAACTCTAAAAAGTATATTGTACATTTTTCCTGAAATACATTTTGAATAAAGTTGTCATTTGAGCTTTTAAATAACATCTGGACTTTCAAAGATTTTCTTAAAAAATATCTGTCAAGTTCTCTAAGATGAAACAAATCTTAATTTTATTTTGTGATTTACAGGGAGTTTAATTTCTGGATGAATCAAGAGAATATATTCTTCCTTAACAGGTGTTTTAGCTCATCATTCTGTTTTGATCAAACATCATCAAAGTAGATAGGAATCTCTGAAGACTATTATGTTTGCAGATGACATTGTGATTTGTAGTGGGAGCAGGTGGATGAGCATGTAGAGAGGTGGAGGTTTGCTCTGGAAAGGAGAGGAATGAAGGCCAAAAGATGGGGTTTGAAAGAGGTGAAGACGCGTTTGTGAGCAGGTTGCAACGGGTGGAGGAAGGTTTCAAGTGTGATGTGTGACTAAAGAGTGTCATAAAGAATAAAAGTAAAGTTGTAGAAGACTGTGGTGAGAGCAGCCATGTTGTTAGTTTAACTCTAGCTATCTTTAGTTTTGTGTTTGCAGTCGTTAACATGAATCAGCAAAAATTGGCATCTGAAAATGAAATATTTAGTATTTGTGATCCTTAAAATAAGCAGGATGTATACTTTTCTCTGGCATTGTGTCAAATCTAGTTTTAAGTATTAGTCAAAACACTTAATGTAAGTTTTTTGAAGTTTTTGTGATAATTGCAGGTGTAATCAAACTATTTTTTGTAATGAAAACTTTTTATTTTATTACAGTTTCAGTTGAATAAACTTAAAAAGTCCACAGGAGCAGTATGTCCGAATGACCTCACTGCTCCCTAACCCCATAAAGCGCGAGACTATCCACTGCCCTGAACTGTAATGTAATTCAGACACACACTATTTTCTTTTTAACTATGAAGTCACCCATTTGCCGAAGTAAAAACCTAAAACATTTAAACATTTTATTAAATGAGGACTATTTATGAATCCACTGTGTTCTGATAACAAAAACTTAAAGGGTTTATAAAAAATAAATAAATGTTCATGCGTATTTTATTACAAATTGTTCAAATGGAATGCATTGTGGTCTATATTTGCCAATCTTGTGAGGATTGATGCACACAGAATTCTGGGAAATTTTCAGGTCACTGGGTTTTAGTATTGTGGATTCAGACACCCCCCCAAAAAATGGAGAACAGCCTATATGGTGCACTAAGGATTGAGTAGTGAGGGAACTCGGATACAGCCATTGTGAGAATACTAAAAGTGTTCAAAACAGAACAAAATCTTTGACTCACAAAAGCAACAAACACTTAATAACAAGAAGTTAAATAAGACAAAATATTTAACCTTTTCTGAGAATTAAGGTTAATTTAACATATTTTCAAACCTATAACCTATATGAAGACAATGAGGCTTTTGGAATCGATAGAACCAATAAAAAAAATGTTTTCATGTTACATAACTGATCTTTTCATACTTGATGGTTCCATTACTTCATCTTTGCACAAAACAGTATTCTTTATATGTAGATGATCCTTATCGTATTGATTTATTCATATAATACTGAGAAAATCAAAGATGAAATCACTTTCTATTCACATCCATAATGTCCATCATGTGACGGGATGCCATTAATGGATAAGACATCAGGAGTTTCTTGTCTGCAGTTTTACATTATTTTAGATTGTTTACATACATTTTAAGTCTACTCATTTCGATTTTTGTATAAAATGTTTCATTGTTTTTTTTTATTTTCAAAGTAAATATTGACTGTATATGAGAACTGGACTGAGTGACCCCTCCCCCATGGTGTTACAAACAGGAAGTACCTGCCGGTTCCAAGAAGCCTAAATCCCATAGACTTCTATGGAGAAATAAACAGCTGTTACTCATTAGTTGCTACCATTGTTGTCATTGTTACTATTTGTCAGAATAATCATTCTAGCTCTGCTACTTTTTGTAACATGTTCTTGATAATCCTCATTTTTTTCATGATGTTTTTTCTGTATTTCAAATTATTTAATCAGAGGCCTTAATAACAGCATGTTTGACTGACAGATTTTCCGTAGCCCACTTTCAAGGTAGGAGTGCGGTTGGCGATAAACGATGACTCGGACCAATTACTACTCGCTGACGATTTCAGGTTCCAACATGGTGATATCTGTATCACGAAAAAATGGGGGCTGAATGGACTTCATTTGGTTGGAGCTGCATGTGTGACATTTTCTAGTGGCGATGTCTCACTCTTACTCAGTCCTGTTCTCATTTACAGTCAGCGGTTGGTACCTTTTGTTGCCATGGATACAGATACGTCCTGGACAAGTCGTTACATTCACAGTTTGGACTGGTTTTAGTGTCTCAGGCTCTTATAGTCTCTAATCTGTAAATAAGGATTTGTTTGATGTGACTCTTGTTTCCCTTAACTGTGATCAGAAAAATATTGTATTTTAATCGTAAGGCTCTCTGGGGTTGTTCTGGCTAACTCTGGTCAAGATGGCGGTGCCTTCTGTTGGATGGTCATCACATGAGGTCACGAGAGAAGGTCCTACATGAGGAAAACAGACACAGGAGAGCTGTGGAAGCTCAGCAAACTGAAGTCATGAGTGAAAAAGGAAGAAGCGTGGCGCTCAGAGTAGAGAAGCAGCAGCACCGAGGCTATGGAGGATTGTCTGACATGCAGGCCGTTGCCATAGAGGAAGTTATTGATCAGCCTGCCTGAACTTGGCTTGTGTTGACATGCTCTGGTTTGCAGGTTTGATGGCCTCTGTAAGCGTGAGTCACGACCGAGCAGACGCGATTGATGAGCTCCACGGGCAGAAAGAGCTCCATTGTCGTTGCAGCTCCGCCGCTTCCGTCAGGCCTCTCTGCGCGGCCCACAGCCTCCTGACACAAAGGCAGCCATGTTTTACAGATGGGCTCTTTGGCTCTTGCTTTTCTGACCTCTGTTGATACATGACTGACCCATTCACCCCATGAGGGGCTGATACTTATCTAATAGATTTACAATTAAAAGCAAAGGAAAAGTTCAGAACTCTGCATGAACATTTGCTTCAGATAACACCATTTGATGACATGTTTCAGATGTTGGACCTGTTTTCAGTGCAATTAGTGGGAGTTAGTTGTTGAAATGATATATTCTATGATCACACTGAAACTCTTTAAAAGACCTTTGCTGAGAGAGGTCCTCTTTTTTTTTAAATTAAAATTTCTAAAGTTCTGCTGCTTTTGTCTGGAGAATTGAACCAACAACCACATTAATCCTAATGATTGTCCTTTGATGGGGGCTGGGTTTAAAAATATCAATTTTATTGATTATTATTGATTTTTAACCACGTTTCTGTATTCCCCCCCTCCAAAAAAAAAAAAATGGACATTTGAGGATTATTTCTAAAAAATAATTTTTTATTTAGAACAGAAAAATAAAAAGTGTTTAAGATTAAATTCACTCTGAAATCACTTTTTGAATCTGAATTAACTGATTTAGTAAATTAGTATTTGAAAATTGCCACCCACACGTTTTATTAGAGAAATCTTTCTTAATTTTTATGTCAAAAATCTTTTGGATCTTGAAGTTCAGAGTCTTTAAATGAAGTAATAAAAGACATTTTCAGTCTTTAACCTCTAGGAAAGGGTGTGTCAGGTCAGGACACACCCACCATGACAGTGTCCATGGTGTAATAAATATTTATGGTGAGTTTTACAAGTTTACTTTGGTTAGATTCTTTCTGAGTTTGCTCATGCCACACGCAGGAACGTTGTGTTTCGTTGTGTTAGTCAGGGTCACTTCTAAACACCCTAAGATCAATTTAAAACTTTTCAGATTAAGGGGGCAACCTAAGGAGGGGAACACTTTCCTATACGTCAGGATATTTCTCGCTGCATATCTTTATAGTTCATATGCATTTGAATTTTAGGTACAAAGTTCAAAGGTGGAACTTTTTACTACTTCCTGAATCTAACCGGTGCTTTGTGAGCCATCATAAAACTCTGGAGCTCTTCCTGTACTGGAGTGAATTTTATCACAGGTGGACACACTGACAGTTGAACTAAAAAGCGGAAGTAGGTGTGACGTTACGCCAGGTTAGGATTTGCTTCCTGCAGATGGCAGCTAAGTCCAGAAATGGCAGATAAAGTCCCTGAGGTGGGCAGACAGTCCAGAGCTGAGCTGATCATCGCTCTACCCTTGACTGTTTACTGTTTGTGAGAAGCTAAGGCACAGAGCTCCTCTAAATACAGCTAACTTAGCAGAGACGTGATGACGTTTCTTTGTGTTGGTGGAGAACAACCACTTCTGAAGCAGAAGAAAACGATTTAGAGGAGACAGATTGTTGGTCTTCAAAAAATGACCAGAAACCTGATAGGTGAACATCCTTGGCTGTTTGAAATATAATTATAACAAAAAGCTCAGCCATAGTGATGGAACAGTATTTGTTTTTGCAGTGTGAAAACAAATGTTAATGTTCAATAAACGTACAATGTACTCTTCCACTTGTAACTGCCATTGAACCAAAAGATCCGTCTGTGCGGCTGATCAGGTTTTTTACTAGTAGCTTTCATCTTAACGACTTTAGTGGTGATTTGACCAAAGCTGGGTTTGTCATCCAGAGGCTCATGAAACTAAATGTGCAAATAGAAGAATTTGCAGGGTTGCCTGTGTTTCTTACGGTGGCCGAGAACCGCCACTGCAGCAACAACAAAAAAAGGAGCAAAAATAAAAAACTACTATCAAAAAAGAAAAATGAAATGCAAATTTTAAAAAAGCAGCAACTAAAAAAAGGAGCAAAAATAAAAAACTATCAGCAAAAAAGAAAAAAAAAGCGATTTAAAAAAGCGATGCAAAAATAAATAAATGCAAACATAAAAAAAGCAATGCATCTAGAAAAACGGCTGCAATTTCTTCTTTTTACAACTTTATTGTACAAAACAGAAGTACAATACAAAACACAATTTCCCAAAGTAAACTTCAGAAATGCCAGGGGAGCATATTACGTAAGGGTTAATGGCCGACAAAGTCCATCAGCTCCACCAGCTCCTGGGCTGCTAGCTGCCTGGCAGACTTAGAGCTGCCTGACCACTTTCGTCGTGGCTTGCATGTAATATGCTCCCCTGGCATTTCTGAAGTTTACTTTGTGAAATTGTGTTTTGGTTTGTACTTCTGTTTTGTACAATAAAGTTGAAAAAAAAATTGCAGCCGTTTTACTAGATGCATTGCTTTTTTTATGTTTGCCTGTATTTATTTTTGCATCGCTTTTTTTTCTTTTTTGCTAGTTTTTTATTTTGCTCCTTTTTTTGGTTGCTGCTTTTTTTAAATTTGCGTTTCATTTTTCTTTTTTGCTAGTAGTTTTTTTTTTTTATTTTTGTCCTTTTTTTGGTTGTTGCTGCAATGGCGGTTCTCGTAGTTTCTCCCACAAAAACAAACAACATCCGAACTTTTGCAAAAATGGATGTGCAGATTGTGCGTAGAAAAGGACAAGTGTTGTGCAGATCACTGCGAGCTCCACAGAGAAAGTGGGTGTGTGTGTTAGCCTGGGGGTGGGGCTAGCAGCGCAGACTCTTTCTGGAAGGGGCTGTTCTCACAAAAAAGTGGATTTTGCATGATCAAATCAAGTTTGTTTGCATAATAACAGCCCTTTCAACAGTTACCAAGCACCAGAAATACTCCCATTTCATGGGTAAGATTGACAGTAAAAAGCTGATAATTAAACTCATTTGTCAGATTTCCCTTCTTTAACAGATTTTGTCCTCCTCTTTTTTCAGTTAAATAGCTTAAATTTAACTGAACCTCCCTTTTAATGTATTTAATTGAGTGTTTGGTTCAAAGGTCCCTTTTTGTTTTTCTTAGCGCTGATTTTGTTTTTGGCAAATGTCGTTTTGACTCAATGTTATGTCTTTAAGTAGAAAGAAAAGTTTAGAGCCAGACATCAGTATCAGAAAAGATATGTTTGGGAACATCCATATATGAAAAAATAATCCAACATCTTTATTTCTGCTTTACAAATTACAAATGACACCATTGTGACAAGAAGAAGAATGTCTCTGAACGAGGATTCCGATTTCTTCAAAAAACTTGCTGTTGTGTCAAAAATACTTAAATGTGGTCAAAAAGTTTTAAATCCACCTCAGCCTGTTCTGATTGTAGTTTCTGTGTGTATAAAAACAATCTTAAATGAGTTTTAAATGTGTGGGTCGCAGCGTGTAAACTAAGACTCAAATAATCCTCCATCTTTGTCAGGATGACA
Source organism: Oryzias curvinotus (assembly GCA_023969325.1). Classification (NCBI taxonomy): domain Eukaryota; kingdom Metazoa; phylum Chordata; class Actinopteri; order Beloniformes; family Adrianichthyidae; genus Oryzias; species Oryzias curvinotus. The sequence continues at coordinate 9,527,624 of CM043719.1, forward strand.
AAAATGAATCAATGCTGAAAACTTAAAAATTAGGTATTAAAACTATTTTTTTTATTTTTTACCTATTTGATATTGAATCCTTGTAGTTCAAAAAGATTTAGCGCAAAACTGTTAAAACATTTCCTTGTTTTGCTTTTGTTTATTTACCATTTATAATGCAAAATGTGAGTGTTCAGACCTAAAATGAAAATTGGAATACGTTTTTTCTTTTAATCCTGGATGAACTATAGTGTGGTTCGAACAGTCAGTTTGAATGTGAGTTGAGCTGCTAAAAAAGGAACCCCCCCCACCCCCGCCAGCAGGCTTTGTGTTCCCCAAAAAGTCTGCAGAGATGCCTCCTATGCAAAGTTCCAGCGGAGTAGAAAGGATTAGGTCTGTCAAAACAAAACCAGCTTTTAGAGCTACGGTTAGCCAATCACAAGATGGTGTCAGTGAGCTGGGGCGGGGCTTACCCCTCTAGATGGACTTTGTGTTTCTTCAGAGCTGCATTAACGCTTTTATGCGTTTGGTTTCTACATAGCTCTGATGGAGGTGTCGGGTTCATTTTCTTTGCTGCAGAGTGGACATTTTACTGACAGCAGCGTTCTTGTCTCCTGTCTGCCTCAGGTCACAGAGCTGAATGAAGCACTATCCAACGAGGAGAGGAACCTCCTCTCTGTGGCCTACAAGAACGTGGTTGGAGCGAGGCGTTCCTCCTGGCGCGTCATCTCCAGCATCGAGCAAAAGACGTCGGCCGACGGCAACGAGAAGAAGATCGAGATGGTGCGCGCCTATCGGGAAAAGATCGAGAAGGAGCTGGAGGCCGTGTGCCAGGACGTGCTCAACCTCCTTGACAACTTCCTGATCAAGAACTGCAACGAGACGCAGCACGAGAGCAAGGTCTTCTACCTGAAGATGAAGGGCGACTACTACCGCTACCTGGCCGAGGTGGCCACGGGGGAGAAGAGAGCCTCGGTGGTGGAGTGCTCCGAGAAGTCGTACAGCGAGGCCCACGAGATCAGCAAGGAGCACATGCAGCCCACCCACCCCATCCGCCTGGGGCTGGCGCTCAACTACTCCGTCTTCTACTACGAGATCCAGAACGCCCCCGAGCAGGCGTGCCACCTGGCAAAGACCGCCTTCGACGACGCCATCGCTGAGCTGGACACCCTCAACGAGGACTCCTACAAAGACTCCACTCTCATCATGCAGCTGCTACGAGACAACTTGACGCTGTGGACGAGCGACCAGCAGGACGACGAGGGCGGAGAGGGCAACAACTAAAGAGTCCGACACCTCATTCTGCCGAACGCGCGCGCTCACAAATGACGACAAAATAACACCAATAGTTAAAAAGTTCTTAATTTAAAAATAATGGGAGGGCGGGGTGGGGGAACATCAGCGACCAGCCGGCGGTACCGATGTGGCTGCTGTTCTTTATTTTTCCACAAATTTAATGTAGGAGGAAGTTTAGATTGGGAAACCAATGGTAAAAAGATTTGAAAAAAATAAAAAATAAAAACAACAACAAAAGCAGAAATCCTCCTCGACAGCCTCTGCAGCATTTGCCAAAATTTTGAGGCAAGAGGTTGGTTGTCCATCACGGCGTGAATGACGGGGTAACAGTACCTTCACACTGGCACTGACTGGTCTTACCGAGCAAATGAGGCTGAGCTGTCTTGACGCACTCGGCGACTAGGGGAGCGGTCCGAATTTCTGTTTTCATGCTTGAGCAGCAAGAAGAAAAAAAAAACTAGTGTAACTTTGAATGTCACGGCTTTGCTTAGCGAGACAGAGAAGGAGCCAAAGAGCAGACAGCATGCAGCGATGAAGATAGGCTCGCAGAGCTTTCCGACTCCTTCACGTGACTAAACGGACCGCCATCGTCAAAAGGGTGAACAGCAGATGACGTCAGTGGTTGAGGAAAACCTGGTTTGTGTTTGCTTTGTGTCCGGTGTGTGTCCCGCTCAGTCTGTCATACTGTAACTAAAATGCAAACTCATGAAGTAAACTTAGTGCAGCTCGTCCCTCTCATGTGCTGATGTGCTTTCTTAAATAAATGAAACGTTTTTGGACACCTAATTCTTATTGTCAATATTGTCTTTACTGTAACAATTTCTATTGGCTCCTGATGTTGGTGGGGAACAACCTTCTGGCAAAATAATAATAATAATACAAAAATAGAGTATTGAATTGTGGTGACTGAAGGTGATTTTTCAGAACAACTGAAAGAAGCGGCGCCTAAAACCACGGAGCAGAATTAAAAACAAAGTACTAATTGTGATCAGAGCACGTCCACACTGTTAAGGTGGAAGCTGTACGAGCAGATAGGAGGTTTAAGGACTGACTGTCATCATGGAGGAAATGCACCTGCATATTATTCTGTCTCTTCAATAAAAGATGATACCTGCTCCAATATTCTTCATAGTACAATATTGTGCATGCTGGTGATGTATTTATACAGTAGCTCAATTTATTAACTTATTCTGTAGATGTTATGTATTCATATGAACTTGGAATTATTTGACCTTAACCAGATTCTTTTCTATTTTATTTCTTCCTAAATGCAACTGATCTTCTTTTAAGCTGTGTTTTCTTTACTCCATTTGCTGAAGTACGCTATACCAGAACAGTGATTGTTAACAATAAATGATCTGTTACGGACATTGCCATGGTGACATGAATTTTTTGGCAAAAGCTGGAGCACTGCAGAAGACATTCTGTTTAGCAATAATGTAAAAAAAAAAAAAAGTATGATCAAATTTGATCCATTCATGTGCTACAACCAGATTTTCTTTGTGTAATATTGTTGTTAAGGCGCTCGCACAAACAGACAAACTGAGCTTGATTTGGTGAGAAATGCAGAAAACCTGGATTTGATTTGGTTTCACACTGCACTGTCAGGAAGGAACCAAACTCTGGAGCCTAAAAGTTTAAAAAGGAAAACCTAGAGACAGTCTTTAACCTTTTCAATAATAATATTCTTTCTGATTCATCCAGCTATTATATTTTTGCTGAAATGGATGTAGACCATATGCACCTAAACTTTGAACACAGAATCAGCCTCATGATAAGAGTCATAATTAGGGATGTATCAATAAATCGACGTAACCCTTGTGCTGTCCTATGACCCCACCCTTACGGTGACGTGTTCTCCCTACCATGACAAAGATGGATAAAGGTGAAGAGGATTTCATGTAATCCATGGACACCAGTGAAGATCACAAATCATTGAAGAAAAAAGGTTCAGCGCACTGTCTAGTGGGTCTAAATGACCCAACTCCCAATGTTAAAGTGCCTTGGATAGCACAAGGGTTATCAGATAAATTGATTTATTGATTTCTGCAATATACCATTATATAATCATTTCAAAATGAAATAAATTGTTTAATTCCATATTGGAAAATACCATTTGGATTGAGACATGGTAAGCCTATTTTACTATAATGTAAAAACGACCAAGTGCATCATGGCAGACAACAGACGTGATTTCAGCAAAAAATAATCAGTTCATCATTCCAGTGCAATGAGTAGAAAAAAATTTGAATTTAGCAAAGTCATGTGACCATACAGTGTGCTGGAATGTTCTAAGAATGTTCCCTCTGGATTCTTTGGATGTAGAAAAACAACAGTGTTCTGAACTTTTGGAAACCAAAATGTGAATGGATTTGACATTCATTCTTGTTTACTTGTTTGTTTGGACACATATTTAATTTACACTTGATTATCTTGAAGAAATACAAGGAATGTGGGAAAACTATACCTGCACTGTTCAGGTATCTCTCGCTGAGTCCCACTGGTTGAAGTTTTAGCTAAAGATGTCCTAGATCCATTCTAGGCCAGTGAATTGGATCGAAATTGAATCCTCTCCACCTTTATCCACCTTTGCCATGCTAGGAATAACACGTTAATGTAAGGATCGGGTCATCTGGACTCCATAGGATAGCACAACGGATAAAGTCGTTGTAGTTGGAATCCAGGACCTTAAATTTCTGCCAGGAAAAGAATCTGCTGTAAATAAAATGGGTTAATAAACAAATTTATTATGAAAATTTGGGAAATAACATATTGAAATGCAAGATTAGATCTCAAAGATTGTCAAAGCTTGTTTCTCTGAAGATTAACTTCTAGTTAGAGACAAATCAAGAAAAAATACATAAATGTGTGGAAACTCCAGCTTGAATTTGATATCTGAACACCTTACAGAAATTTGAGAGGAAGCTGGAGCCTATCCCAGCAACAGGACGCTGGTCGGTTGCAGGGCCACACAACCACACTCACACATAGGGACAATTTAGAATCCTCAATGAACCTTTGAACCTTGCCTTTGGACTGTGGAAGGAAACCAGAGTGGCACAGAAAACCCAGACATGAGCAAGGAGAAATTGCAAACTACACAGAAAAGACCTAGTCAGGCTTTGAACCAGGGCCTTCTCACTGTGAGGCTAGAGCACTAACCACTACCCCACCGTGCAGCCCAGGTTTCCAATATGTTGCCTTAAAAAATGTTTTAGCTCCATCAGGATCAAATTTCTGCTCATTTGGTAACAATTCATAACTTCAAATGTCTCCATGTCTCCTCTGAAGTTGGTTTGCTTTTAGCCTATTTCCAATTTGTAGCAAACACCTCAAGCCTCAAACTGAAATAGAAGTAAGATGAGATCATTAATCCAATCACAGATCAACTCCCTCTGTTTGCCATTTAACAATCCGTTCAGCAGGAAACAATGTGCAAACCATCATAAAGAAAAGAAGGTTTTAAAGAAAAAACGAACTTTTACAGCTCAGAATAGCAGTGAGTTGATCAATCAATGAATCGGTTCAGATTTCTCCAAGAACTTGACAAAGCTGAACTCTAAACGCTGAACGGTACAATAAATGAAGGATTACTTCAGCAGATATTAATTTGAGGGGTTCCCCAAGAACTTAAAAAGGAAACCTGAAAATGGGCCTGTCCCCCCTAGAAAGAGAGGAAAGCTTCTGCTCGTCCACATGAGTTTAGTTCAGTGCAGAGATCAAAGAATGAAGGAATGTAAACTAATAAAGACCAGACTGATGGGAACCATAAAGCCAGATGTTCTAAAGATACAGCAGCAAAGGCGTCAGGTAGAAAGCAGCATTCTAACCATTGACTGTATCTGAGAGATGGAGCGAGTGAGTGTGGCATCACCCATAGAAAATGACTCATTTCCACCCCCAACCAAATGAAGTCAATTCAGGTGTTTTTTTTTTTTTCGGAGCCACAGGAGATTAGTAAGCAGTGACTGGTCAGTCACTGGTGAGTCGTCGTTTCTACAGCAACCGTTCTCGTCTATCAGGAGTGAGCTTGTTGGAAGTCCACACCCCTACCCCTTGAAAGCGAGTCAGGAGAATCTGTCAATCCAACCATTCCAACGTGAGCCCACCTACTTTTATCGAGGCATCTTATTGACAGTAACTTGAATGACTTGCACTACAGAAAAATATTTCGAACGAAAAAATCATTATCAAGAACATAGCAAAGGGCGCAGAACAAACAAAGAGAACAACAGCTGTTTATTTCTCAAGAACTCATGTGGATTTTGGCGTTTTTGAGCTAGTTTAGAACGCCAGCGGGGGAGAGGTCACTCTGTCCAGTTCTCATACAGTCAATGGTTCTATCATTCTCATAGGAAACAGGAAGTCCTTTGAGAATCTGGACCACAGTGGATGATGGGCTTATGATGATAACAGCAACCAAAGACACCGCCTAAAGTGGTGAGTTCAACCTCAGAGAGAAGGAGGAACTGAGGGGAAAGCCTGCAGTAAGGAGGAGCATTAAAGGTTTTAAATGATAGCAAAGAAGAAAAAAATGTAGCTTTGTGTCATATAAAGAAGGCTGTTTCTGCAGGTGAATCACTAGAATCGTTTTTGAATCGTCAAACATGTTTGAAGCTAAAAGCTTCGGAACATTTCTGTGCTGCCTAATAATGGCTAACAAACATCCCCATCTGAGTGTGGGCAGATGAGTCGGTGAGACTGCAGGGCTGTTTGCATGCAGCTCTTTCCCAGTTTAAGGACTGGAGAGCTCCTGGACTGATGGGAACAGACATGAATAATTTAAATCTGCATTAAAGCAGGAGGAAGCTGTGGCTCGTTGGAGAAGCTGAAATACTAAGTGGTTCACAGACTTCTGCCTTGTCTTAAGACAGGATCTTCTCAACATTCTTAGTGTTTGTGTTTGACTCACACTGTAAAAATAACTGAAATCAAGCTAATGGTGGATGATTTGTGACCTCTCAGTCATTGCAGGTCAGGAGGGGAATCTTGTCTGCTCTGTGCGAGCGTACGGCATGCTGCAGGCTCAGTACATGGCACGGCTATAAATAGATTTTCCCTGCAGCTTTGGAGTCGGGAGCAGAGTTAGTATGTGCATTAGCGCGCTGACACGAAACATGAATGAGTAGAAGTTGACAGAGAGGAGGAGTTAAAAAGAGCAATGGAAATGACCAGCATCAGCCTCTGCAGCTTCATTTATGGTTTGATGAGCGTCATCAGGAAAAAAAAGACTTTACTCACACAGCTGCACTTTACTGCCACTACTACTGTAGATCAGTTTGATCATGTTTGGATAGCCTGTGTGACCACTGTCCTGCGTTAGCATGTGTGGCAGGATGAGTTCATTGGGCCTCCAGGTGTAGGCACTCCCATCCTGGTGCTGCTAATGAGCACCTGGCCACTTATAAAGGGGGATGGAGCTGGCTTTCACTCATTCCTGGCTAAGACTGCCTCTCTGGGTTCCTGCACCTGTCAGTGCAGGTATGGTGGCTGGTCTTGCTGCCCTTACGTTTTCCCTCTCTGTTTTGCTGCATTTGTGGTGGCCTTCTTGTTTTTAGTGTCGTGGATATCACCACTCAATGTCACACAGCATGTGGGCTTGTGACTGGCATTAAGGTGCAACAGGAATGAGCGCATCGTTCCCTGTTCCTCCCAGTGATGATTTTTTTAATCTTTGTCCATAATGACACTAATTAAAAAATTGGGTGGTGGGGGTCAACGATGTTTGCTGGGTGGCACCTGACCCCTCTGTAGCTCCGCCCCTGCTTCTGCAGGGCAGGTAACTTAAAGTAAAGTTACTTAAAAGTAAATCAGGAGTCATGCAATGCAGTGCAATTCTGAGACAGTAATATTATAAGGTACAGGATTATTTCTGAACAACAACCCTGTGATCACAAGACTGCTGGAGCCTATCCCAACTACAGTTGGTTCACCCTGAACAGATTACCGGTCGGTAGCAAAGCCTCACACTCACGTGGAGGGGGTGTTTTTAGACTGTGGGAGGAAACCGGAGTGAACCCACACATGCACAGGTACATGCAAACCTTTAAAAGAGTACTAAAAGGCATAACTTGAATGTTGTACAGAATATGTATACGACAAAATGCTAAATTTCTGAAAATGCCATTAAAGTTCGAAATGTTAGAAAATGTACAGTTTTAATTATTGACGTTTATTTTACTATTGTCTTGTATTTAGGGTCAAGGATGGTATAAAGAAGATTGAACTTTTGCAATAATACAATAAAATCTGGTACAAAACAAAGACACAACTTTAAACCTTTAAACATGCATATTACTAAAACCCTTTGGAAAACATAATTATTCATCTTGTTTTCTTTTAACACTGTGCATCCATTCATCCGTTTTCCAAACCTGCTTTGTTCCGACCACAGTGTTGCTGGAGCCTATCCAACTACTGAAGGACAAAGGCAGGTACACCCAGGACAGTTTGCAAGAGACTTGGAACTAAAGGTCTGATTATAAATTGTAACCAAAAATGTAATAAAGGGGTTGATTAACATATTTAGTTATGACTATAAACTGTGTGTAAACTCCTGCAACAGAATGACAAACTGAGTTGAAACTGATGGACATGCAGTATGAATAATTTTGACCGTGTTTTTTAATTGTACATGAGGATTGCACAATGGATTTATGCAATATTTCACATTTCAGAGTGAAATTAGACTATCTCGTCGATCTTTAGAATTATTCGTTTTTTCTTCTAGTGCAGTGTTTTTCAACCTTTTTTGAGCCACGGCACACTTTAACCTTGATAAAAATCCCGCGGCACACCAGCATCCAAAAAAAAAAAGAAAAAAAGAAAAACTGATAGTCTGTATTGATCTACAGCCCCTCTGCAGTCTCACGTGCATTTTTGTGATAATTGTGGCAGAAAAAGCTGGAAGCTGCAGTTGTTTTTTTTCTAAAAATGTATTAAAAGTTAAGTTAAAAGATTCAAAAACTGTTTGATGTGTGTTCGTTGTTTAAAGATGTTAAGAGAGGCTCATTGTGCGCTAAGACAGACGCTTTCACCCAATGCATCATGGGAGATGTAGTGCCGAAAATCCGCGACCGCAGAAAGACCAGCGTCTCTAAGCTTCATTGTTTTGTTTACTTGTTCCACGGTCTGACACCGGATTCTGTGGAAAGCTACACCACTAAAGACGAGCTTTAGCTGGTACTTTTGTTAGAACTGAGCGACGTTTTGAGCTAAATCTAAACAAGGAAGTAAATACTTTAACCACTTCTGATTGGTCAGACTGATGACATGTGATCAAGCCTTCAAGAATGATTGGTGGAGACAGTTAAAGGTGCGGGATTTTTCCGCTAACAGTTATAGCTGCAGCTAAATCGGGGATACCGTCATTCTTATCAAAATGTCTTTAATAGAATCAAGTAAACACAAAGAAAAAATAATTGTATGTTTTATCAAACATAAAGCTATTGAGCTATTGTGTTTTATCAGGGCCTGTTTGGATGAACAAAGAGCTGATTTCCTGGAGATGGAAAATGTTTTTACATCAGTTAATTAATGAGGGCAATTTCCCACGGCACACTTGACCATCTCCCACGGCACACTAGTGTGCCGCGGCACACTGGTTGAAAAACACTGTTCTAGTGAATGGTTTCAATGTTCTATGATCACATTTGACCTAAAGGGGGTGCTGTGATGCTAAAATCCGCTTGGTCCTTCATGGTTGAATGATGAGGCCTGATGGGTGTGCTCCTTACAAAACCCACATGTATCTGCGTGAATCTGTTAAGGGGCAGCAGGTCTGACCAGAACCCCCTGCAGACTGTGAGATAAACAAAAGGAGGAAAATGAGACTTGCTTTGTTTCATGCTGTATTTTTTATTTCAAAGACTGAACATTTCTTTCACAAAAAGCTCTTGACAAAAACAGTAAAAACCCAAAGACACCACAGGCTTTCAGAACACGCAGGAGTGGATGGGCTGGATCAGTAATTACTGTCACATTTGCTAAGAGGCTTGAAGGGCTTCAAGAGGAAGATTGTCTCACAAGAAATGTGACTGTTTACAAGAGGATATAAACCAGATATTCACATCTGAATGATAGGGTCCTTCAGAAATTTTATTGTCTTTCTTTGGTTTGTGGGGATTGGAAATCCTTTAGGATCCTGCGGTTCATGGCGTGTCACTTGTCAGGCAGATTTACTTCTTGGCCACCTCGCCTTTTCCTTCCACCTTCACTGGAATGGTCTTTTCTGCAGACTCGATGGCCGGCTTGTTCAGAGGAGCCTCCACAACCAGGACCCCCTCAGGGGATAGGGAGGACGCCACCTTCTCTGTGATGGCTCCAGGGGGGAGGCTACAGAGGAGAAGGAGAAAAATCAGGCCCTTCTGTCTCAAAAACAAGCTTTGTCTGCCATCTGGCAGCTTGGGGGCGCCCTTGTTCCAGTACAACTCAGACTAAAGAGTTCATTGAAATGCACAAATGAAGCCAGAATGGATAAAAAGGTTGCATGCTTCTGCCTTTTTGTGTAAACTAGGAATTAGTTTCATACCTGTATTTCCTGGTAAAGCACCTGGACACGTATCCATGCTCATCCTGCCTCTCCTCGTGTTTTCCTGCAGAAACACAACAAAAGTTGAACAATTTTGACATTGCTGACCTTTGGTCTGATCGGCCTGGCTTTGACTGGAAATTAAATCTGCATTTTAGCTCACAGAAGGAGGGGGGGGGGTATCAATGAACTCCTATTCAAGTCTGTGATGTCATGTTTAAACATGAGGAGGTAGATTGTTCCTAACTGAGTCACATGCTTTCTTTATCTGTGATCGAGAGAGCCTAACTGGATCAGACCCAGCAACCCTTTTAAAGGAATCGTCCTTCCACACTTCAGCTGAGTCATGATCCCTTTCTGGGCAACAAGCGGGAAGATAAACCAAACTGGAGTGAAACCCGGACGGTTCTTCAGCGTGGGTTTGTTTGCAGTTGAGCTGGAATTCCTCTGGCATCCTGAAACTCTAGGGACTGTCTGATGAAGTTATGAAGTTCACCAGGAATGCATCCGCCCTCAGTGTGACCTAAAGTTCCCCTCTCATTGTCTTGTGTACTTTTTTAAATCAAACTAAAAGAGTTCTTTGTTTATAAAGCTGGAGACGTTTTCTGCAGGTGAAACCCATTGTTTGCTCACATGCACGGTGTTGGGGTCTCAGTCACACCCCCTCACCAGTGCACAGCTGAATACATCAGTTTGACTGTATAGACACGAATGGATTCTCACCAGAGATCTCCAGAATGCCGTCCTTGGTCTTCACCACCAGCTCCTCCGGTGAGAAGTGGCTCACATCCAGGGCCACCTTCCAGTTGTCCTGCGTCTGCTTGATCTCTGACAGACCGCTGCTCAGCTGGCGGGACAGGGCCCGATGGCCCATCAAATGGCTGGGGTGCACGGTGTGAGGGGGATGGTGGAGCAGGGCCCCCACCTCCGGGCTCATGAAAGGTGCCCTCACATAACCCGGCCAGTGGGCGTTGGGGAATGTGGAGAAATCCTCATGCAGGGGCGGCATGCCGAACCCCTGGTCGAAGAGCCGGCTGACCTGGTGCCACGGGTCCCAGCTGGGGGAGCGCTGCACGGTGAAGGGGATGTTCCTCTCTGCCATGTCTCAGTTGGAGCGATGACCAATGCTGCTGTCCGTAGATCTCACTTTCCTGTGTAGGTAAGTCCTCCTAACATGCCCTGAACTACTCAGGCTCAGAGGTTTTATACACTCTCACACGTCTCCCCCCCCCTTCCTCTCTGACTGAGGCCCCACCAGGTCACACCCCCACACTGCCTTTGGAAGGTACTAGAATGTCTATTTGTGGCAGAAGACTCAAGGGGAGGGACAGCTGCCCAGTTCACTGTTGGACCCCTCCCCATGTAATGAGCAGCATCCCTCCCCCTTCCTGAGCAACCCGAAGAACCAGAAGAATCTGGCGAGGCCAGTACAGCCTGGAGTAGACAAGAAAAATCAGGATGGATGGAGATAAGCAAACAATGCAGAGGTTTGCCCCGCCCTCTAAAGGACAATAAACACACACTGACAATTTCCATAGAATAAGATCTTCAGTTTGACCTCAAAGGTCAATTTGAAGTAAATAAATCTGACTAAAGAAGAAGCAAAAAATAAAAAAAGGGCTTTTTTTATTTGTCTTATTTGTCACTGATAGAATAAAATGGCACAAATCAAATTTAAATGTCACCTAAATTGCCTCTGGGGATGAATGAAATCTTATATTATTTAAAGATTGCTGATGGAAAATCCACTCTGTGAGTGGCAGGAGTTTCTAACAAAGGCCTAATGCATGGAAGCTCCCTTCCCCCAAGGAGGAACAAGTCTTCCCTCCCCCTCTGCAAACAGCCTAAAAAGCTGACGAGCAAACATTTTTAACCAATTTCTACTGATTGTTAAAAAGCAATTAACCTCTTTTTTCCCCAGTTTTTGTTCCACACTGCAGACAAAGTCAGGCTATCTGTGATTGTAGTATCACATCATCCCTCTGTCTCATTTCAGGATCTGCTTCATTTTTCTTTTTTTTCAGTAACCCTAATGAAACATATAGCAATTTTTATCAACGTGATAATGATCATGCTCACATCTGGGTGTTTCTTAAACCAAATTAAAGTCATTTTAAAAAATAAAAGGGAATTTATGAGGGGGTGTAAGGACCATACAAGAAAAAACGACAGAATAAAGTCATATAATAATGAGAAAAAAGTCAACAATTTACAAGAGTAAATTTGTAAAGCTGCTTTACATTTTTGTATACGTCAACCTTTATTTTTTAATGGCCTATTTTATTTTTTGTTGTTCGTGATTTATGACTTTTAATTTTTGTAAATGTTTAGTTTTTTCTCACAATTCAATCTGTTTTTCCCTTTGCATATTTTTTCTTTCTTTCACGGTGGCCGCAGTACTTTGTTGTAAAAATCTTAAGTATATTAGTCTAAGAAAACTTGGCAAAGAAGAAATTAAAACTGTAAAGGGTTCAAATCCATATTAAAGAGTATGGAAATGGAACTAAAGGTACATGTTCACTCACAGGTTTGATACCACAGATTTCTTTTGGGTTTGTAAAGTTTGAAAGCGTGAAAACCCACCTGAACTCTGGTATTAACCAAACGTGAACCCTGGTCCTCCTGAAATGCCGTTCAATTGGATGTGAACCAAAAAGTGGATGTAAATTAAAAGGAATAAAATACCTTAAAGCCACATTTTATGAGGAGAAAAACACACTGACAACTATTTACCAATCTGGAAAATGTGGGACTCACTAAAAGATTGTTGCATGTCAAACAGAGGAATCAGGTGAATGGAGGAGGAACCTGTTGCATTGTAATCAGAGTAGTAGACAGACTATTCAGTCACTGCAGCATCATAAAGTCGGCCATGTTGGCTTGCATCTTTGATTCACTTCTATGAGGGTCTTGTGTAAAAGCAAACCAAACCAGATGAAGGTGGATTTTATCACAACTCCTCCAATGGAACCGAGCCTGCAGGACTATCCTGTGAACAAAGGAGCCTAACTGCACGAGGCAGGAAGCGGTTTGCATGGGTGGGGGTTGTAAAATCACACGTCACGTCTCCTCAGCACGGTGATTTCGTCACGTCTCACTCGTCGGGGGGATGGTTGTCCTTATCAGTGTGGGGTGGGGGTTTGCAGCACGTGCAGCGTCGTGTCTAGTAACAAAAAGTTGGTGCTTACCTTCATTCGGAAGTCTTTTGGATTATTTTCTGCGAAAACCTCTTGATGCAAACATGCATCAAACCACTTAGGCTCCAAAATTACCTTAATTTAGCATCTACTAGAAAATAAAAACATGAGGACATTTTTTTAATAGCTGGAAATAAATTTAGGGGTTAAAATTCCTACACTAGCCTTTGTGGAGATGCATATGTGCCAACTGAGATAATAGCACACACGCACACACAATGAAAAACAAATCAAACTGTAGCTCTCAACTCTGCTACAAAAGATTTTTTCATCTTCAAATGTTTAAAATCATCAATGACAACATCATGTCAGGGAAATTGATCCATGAATCCTGATTTTGTGTCATGTCATAATAGTAATAGACCATACAACATTTAACCATAAAGAGTCTGACCGGTTACTCTAAAATCGGACACATCAGCTGTAAACATCACTGCAATAATTGACAGCTTCAGAATCAAAACGATCAAAGACTGAATGTGCCACGAGGATTCCAACGTTCATGCGCTTTCATGTCATTTTTGGAATATTTAAACACAAAGTCAGAGAGACGTGTGCTCTAGCTGATTATTTCAATTTAAAGGTCCACATCCGGAAAACCAGAAACAATGAAAAAGAAGATAGCTTTTAGTTAGTCTACTTTTTAAGAACATTATCTCTGATCTCAGGACAGAAAAAATGCCATAAACGGAACGTCACTTGCCTGAAATATTTGAGATATTTAGTTGTAATTTCAACATTTTTTGAATTGGTATCTTACTTATTTTTTCATGTTCTTGCTTTTTGCATTGAAATATTTAGAACATGTAGTACTTTTTGTTTAGCACCTTTGATCAATTCAGAGATGCAAAATGTCACTACCGATTAAGGATAGTTAAAGATAAACATAAAAAAAGAATCTAAATCATAAACAAAACCAAGGGCATATAAGTATTTTTATTTTTGTGAAAAATCCAACTTGCGTACGGATGTTTAAACTCAAGATCTAAATTTGGGATCCAAAGAAAAAGTGGAGAATTTTCCGGAAAGTTTTAGGAACAAACTAGAGACCATGGTCACCTCATTAATATGGAGAAGCCTGAATGATGTAATCAGCCACAGGAGACTCCAACCCCCCCCCAGACCAACAACACAAATCATATTACAGATAGGGTTGGATGTTCTGCACCATCTCTGTTTTTCTCACCTCCTTTTTATTTTGATCATATCTCTGCTTTTAATTGGTAAAAAAATATGCATTATCTTGAATCGTTGAGCCAGGAATAAAAATATGATTAAATATTCTAGATCTTTGAACCCAAAGAGTTTATTTAGAAAGAGTTCATTTTCCAACATTGTCATAGGCCTGATGTCTGACTCGCAAAATAACATTACCCAGAACTAAAAGTTAATGTTTTTAAAGTCGCACTCGAATGCATGTTTCATCCTACTTCCCGTCATCTCTATAATTACGCACTCTCCCACTAGCTTACAGCCCCTCATAACCTCAACCTATTCTTAGTGGTGCAACAAAAATGACGCAAAATACTGGAGCTATTAGCCGTACAGTTTTGATCCAGATTCCAACTCAAACAAAGACATACACGGATCTATTTGTCTGCAGGTGGATGCATCGGAATGGAGCAGAGCAGGGAGCTTGTGGCCCACCGATTTTAGCATCCATGTCACAGCTACAAGCTTTTTTCAAACCACATTTTTCATCTGCTTCTAATTCACAAAGATTTAATTTGAATGAATTAAAAAATGCAGTTTTACGATTAGTTTTCTTTATATATGTGGACATATTCCTCTTCTTTTGTTTATTCCCTTTCGGAGTCACGGGGCTGCCAGAGCCTATTTCGGCCACTTGTGGGCAAAAGCAGGGGGCACCCTGGACAGGTCGCCAGTCTGTCGCTGGGTAGAGTGTCCAATCACACAGCCACACACTCTCACACCTAGGGACAATGCAGATTGACCAATTAACCTATGAAGCATGTTTTTGGATGGCAGGAGGAAGCCGGAGTCCCCGAGGAAAACTCACGCATGCACGGGGAGAACATGCAAACTCCACATAGAGAACATGTAAACTCCACACAGAAAGGTCCCCAATTGATGTTCTGGTTCAGGTCCCCCACCTGGGACTGGTGCAGGGACATATATTCGACATATTCCTTGGGGACATGCTTGCGTCGTCAAGGTCTTCAATACTCTGCAGCTGCTGCTACTAAAAGATTTCTATGACCAAAAAATACATTTTGTTGATGGGACTGTCTGGCATTTAGAAACAAAAGAGCTTTGAAGAAAATCATGAAATGATAGTCTAGTCTGGAGCCAGATCTAAGTGACCGTACGAGCTTAGCTGCACTGATGCTCTAACAATTCTAAGGACTCAGTGATGTGGAGGTTAGATTGATTTCAATGGCACCACTACACACTCTTCTGACCCCCCCACAGGTACTTCAGCTGGAGCCACTTTCTCAGCGAAAACAGTATGCTTATAAAAATCAAGTTAAAATTTTGGGACTAATCAGATACTTGCAAGTAAAATTTGGATATGCGTAATCAGAAAATCCTGGTCTGAATTTGTCAGTCCATTATCTAATTTATTCTGGAGAAAGTGTATCTGCAATGACATCATTCTTAAACTTCCTGTTGCCTTAAACATGGCAGCAGGACTCTTTCTTGTAAACATGGCAGTGCATTAACTTTGCTAATGAGAGAATAGACATGGGTAGATAAAAACATGCTGCTGCTGTTGCTGAAGGGGAAAATGGTATTTGGAGTGGATGTGCAATGCTACCCACACTGTTCACTGTTCAACACGACTGTGCAAAAGCGTCTGATAAAGGAAGTGTGTCAGCTTTTTCACAAGATCAGGAGGGCCCTTGGTAGTGGGTCCCTCTGCTCCAAAAACCTGGGCTGCACGGCATCTGTTTCCAAAATCTCCTCTACATGGGCATGGCCATTAGTTCTGGGCCGGGTAGCCCCACCCTCAATCCCCCCTTTCTGATGATGATAGCTGTGTCTTGCATGAGTGAAGAGCTTGACACAAGGAGGGGCACAAACGACACCAACTAACAGTCTCCGTTGTCAAAATTTTCTCTTTAGCAGTAAAAAAAACTGACAGTGACATATTTTTAGTTCCAAATCAACGCTTTTTGAACAATGTGAAGAATGACAAAATGAATGTGTGTCAATAAAACTATATACCAAAAAGAACTTTGATAAGAATATGAAAAATGCTTTAACACACAGTATAATTTAGGTTGGTACCCGTCTGAACTGTCTGAACCAAATCAAGAGGTGGGTACACCCTGTACAGTCTGTCACAGGGCTGATGGAGCTGGAGAGATCCTGATCACTATGCTCAGATTTTTAATTTTTGAATGTAAATTTGATTTCATCTCTTAGAAAAAACAGCTGCAACTTCCTGCTTTTTCTGCCACAATTATCACACAAATGCACTTGAGATTCCGGGGGGGGGGGGGGGGGGGGGTCTGGCCGTCAATACAGACAATGAGTTTCTGCTTTTTTTTTTTTTTGGATGCTGGTGTGCCGCAGGATTTTTGTCAAGGTTAAAGTGTGCCGTGGCTCAAAAAAGGTTGAAAAACACTGCTCTACTGGACCAAGGAGAAGAAGGACTGGACTGTTGGTCAGTGGTCCAAGCTCCTGTTTTCTGATGACAGTAAAGTGTGTCTTTCCTTTGGGAATCAAGGTCCAAGGGTTTGGACGAAGACTGGTGAGGAGCAGAACCCAAGCTGCTGGAGGTCCAGTGTGAAATCTCTACAGTCCGTCATGATTTAGGCCACATGGCCCAAATATTTTCCTTTAAATTTTCTTTTGGCCCAGATTCAGTTCTGTCATCATTCAAGTCTCAAGCCCAGTCCGTCATGTTTGCACGGTGGCGCAGTGGTTAGCGCTCTTGCCTCACAGCAAGAAGGCCTGGTTCAAGTCCCGGCTGGGGGACATGAAAATCAACATTGTGGAGTTTGCATGTTCTCCCCCGTGTATGCGTGGGTTTTCTCCGGCTTCCTCCCGCCGTCCAAAAACATGCTTCATAGGTTAATTGGCAATTCTAAATTGTCCCTAGGTGTGAGAGGGATTGTTGAAATTCTTCCCTGTGACAGAATAGTGACCTGTCCAGGTTGTCCCCTGCCTTCGCTCATGAGTGGCTGGGATAGGCTCCGGCAGCCCCATGACCCCGAAAGGGAAAAAAAGGTTAAGAAAATGAATGAATGTTCCAAACCCCTGGGCCCCGGACCATTCTGTGAGACAGTTGGTACCGGGTCAACCCCTATCTATTTATAAAGTAACTAACAAAAAATACTGCAATACACAAAAATTTAAAAATAAACTAAAAATCAATTTTTTTAAAACATCAGAGGATTGGTAAAAACAAATGAACATTTACAAGCATATTAAACAGAATTAACAACATTCTAAAGGCAGATGAACAGAGCTAAATGACTAAACACTCATTTGTGCACACAAAAAGTTCATTATAACTACAGACCAAACCCACCCATGGGGCAGTGAAGACACCGGGTATTTAAGTCCTCATTCCCAAATCCTGAGAAGCCAACAATTTTCTTTCCTCCAATCCAGCACAGCCCCCAGTCAATGTTCCTCCAATCCAGAGCACCTGGACTCTCGCTCTTAACAACACAGAGATAAATTACAATTCACTTACAATACAAAAAAGAAAAAACTATACACAAACATGACAATAGTTGTAACACCCACAAAATACTCATTAGTGATGACAAATGTGTATTTTAAGGGGGCAATTCAATGTGATTGTCTGACAAAGAAAAGAAGAAAATATTTAAACCAGAATATTTGTAAAATTATATTCTAACAAAAAGGGTAAAAAGTATACGAATAAGGAAGCTGCCAAAGTACTGGTAAGTCTTTAATACTTCAGAGTTGTTAAAAAATGTAATGATTTATCTAGCCTGGTAAGTGTGCTGACATCTTCAAGTTCAATGGTTTTAAATTTTAGACTTTCCTTGTTTATTGTTAATGAGAATCAGCGTATGAAAACACAGAAGCAAATGAAAGTTTCCGAATTTAAGAGTCTTAAAGTGAATGAGGACCGACTTTAGTAAAACCCAGTAAACTGTTCTGGGAGCAGTTAGGATCTAGAACAGAAAGCCATGGGCTGTCCCTTCGGTCAACCTTTGTCAGAAAAAAAGAACTACTACTGCCATCTAGTGTGAAACACTTTTTCTACAGTGTGCTAACACATAATAGCAAATGATTATAATTAGGGACGTTGTTATTTGCATTAGAGCTTTACATTAGGGTTTTATTTGGCCTGTATTTTAATGAAATATGTTAATTAAAATTAATTAAGACCTAAAGATAGCCTCAAATAACAAACATTGACCATCTTAATAGAAGCTATTTCCACCATTTGCTGCAATGACAGCAACGTCTGCTGCTCCTCACCAGCCTTATGATGTTTCTCTGAGGCGTTCCACTCTTCCACAAGTTCTACATGCAGTTCTGCAGGTCACTTAGGGGTCCGATCATCCAGTCTCTGCTTCAGCTGGTGTCAGACGCGCTTTATGGGATTCAGGTCAGAGGTCATTGCTGGTCATAACATTTAAGACACCCCTACTTCCTGACAATTCTGGCATGTTAAGAAC
This sequence comes from Oryzias curvinotus, assembly GCA_023969325.1. Classification (NCBI taxonomy): domain Eukaryota; kingdom Metazoa; phylum Chordata; class Actinopteri; order Beloniformes; family Adrianichthyidae; genus Oryzias; species Oryzias curvinotus. The sequence goes on from CM043719.1 coordinate 9,546,256, forward strand.
ATGCAGTGACGGACCATCTACAATAACCAAATCGGTTTTGCTCTGACTGGTGATGCCTGCCCAGACTGCTGCAACTCCTCCACCAAAGCCAACCCTGTTGACCTCAGCGTATCGCTCACCTGACCTTCTCCAGCAACACTGACGAGCAACATTTCTGTGTAAGGTGACCCAACACGCATCAGTGAACAGGACGGTAGACCACTGCTGCATTGTCCAGGTCACATGGTCTTGTAACCACTGCAAACGTCGTGTCTTGGTGTCAGTGGAGTCACCTTCAATGGTCGTCTGACATTCAATTCAAAGCAGTAGAGTCAGATGTGAATGGTTTATCTGTAAACCCCTCACATCTGGTACACGGGCCTGCAGCTGTGTGGCATTTGCTAAACCATGTCTGAGGTCAGAGGTCCATAGGTTCTGGTCATGGTTGTGGTCCGTCACTGGTGGGGCTCCACTCCTGGGTCTGTCTCAAACTCTGCCAGTAATTCTGTGTTTTGATGCAAGTCTGCTGATGACACAAGTTTACCTGCAACATCTGACTGTCTACTATCAACCTGAAGGCCCTATGACCAGGAGGTGCTGCTCGTCCGTTAAGCCACGTCGTGTGTTTATGGCTGTTTGAATGATGAACTTAGAATAACTGACAAAATCAGCTTTTTCTATCCACAGAATGTTAACATTGATGCCACATTGAAAAGGTTCTTCCTTAGAATTTCTTGGTTTTGACTCCAATAAGTCAGACACACTGAACACAGTGAGACCATTATGTGGAAAACACCAAATAAAGTGGGTCTATCACCCCAATACAATAGCCTCCCTATCCCGAAAATCTGTGAAGTGAAACAAACACTGTAAAGACGACATCCACAGAGTTTTCTACAATATCCCTAACTTATTGTGAGGGTTAGGGTCGCATAATTTGTAACTGTAGGTTAGGTCTCATTGCAAACAGGTCTGCCAGATAAAATTCCAGCTGTGTGTTAAGACACACAGGAATACTGTTTCAGGGAAAATGTCTTCCTATAGAGAATATGCCTTTTCTCTGCTGTAGAGTCCACAGGATTTTAATGATTTAAATCTTATATAGGTTCCAACCAACAATGTTAATCTGATTCCTCTTGTCGTGACATTATTGAAGCAAACAGAGCACCTTAAATATCTTTCAGTTCTGTTTATTGTCAGGTTTAATAAATAGTACAATACAAAGAATGAATTGAACCAAAGGCGCGATGCTTTACTTGGAATAAATGAAGACGTTTGCAGAGTATCATAGTTGAGTTATATCTGTTCACAATGCAGCGCCCACAGATGAACCAGACCGCTCAGATAGAAAGGAAGACTTGGGCTGATCCCTGATTCTATCGCCAGTTGGCGGACGGGCGCCACTGCTGCCCCGATACCATCACACATATCTTCTCCAACCAGAAAAATGGTGAGGATCACTGATAGGGGTCTAAATAATGCAGAAGCTGCAAATAAATAATGGATTCAGGGACAAAGGTGCGGTCGTGCTCCAGGCTAAGCTGTCCATCCTTGCTGCAGGCTAACGCCACAGCATCCCAAAGAATACATCATAATGGATAGAGTTTATGATAGTCTGGATGTGGGAGACGCCGAGGATGAATTTAACAGGCAGCACACCTGCCTGGAAGGACCCCCCCCCCCCCCCTCCATCAGTGTCAGACATGCCAAAAAAAGCATCAAAGCATAATCATCCTGATTCAATAAGTTAATAAATAAATAACCCAATAAATAAAGGAATACATAAATAAAATTTCATAAATAGCTGAGGTGCATGAAGACAATTTGCAGTTTTCCTAAGGAGTTTCATCTGCAGAGTGGGTATGCATACCCACACAAAAAACCAAAAAGGTGAACTGGATCCTTTGATCTAGGGCCATCAGAGCTAAAGTCTTCATCCTCTGAGGATCCACCCCCCCACCCCCCAAGAACCATGCTGAACAAAGCTCCTGGATCTGAGTGGAGGACTCAATGCATAGTTTACAAAGCCAGAACACAAAGGAGTTTACATCTATACAGATATCTATACATGAAAGTTGGAATCATAAAAAAGTTCCTGTTTTGTTCTCACTTCTCTTGATCGGTGGGCATCTGTGACATGGAAGTGTTTGAGGGGATGGACACATGATGAAAACAGAACCCTTGAACTGTGTTTTTTCTCTTAGTTTTGTCATCATAGAGCTCCTTTTCAAAGGACATATATATGCTGTATTTATATATGTATAAATATTCGTGAAGGATACAGTTGCTGATAAAATCATTTTTGGTTGCCTCGAGGAAGATGGGTGAAAAAGTGCTGACAGAGTGGGATTTGTTCTTTGGGCTCAGCCAATTCATTTTAGATCAATGGAAACCTTTTTTGAATTTTTTGACCATGTGAAACTGACTACCAATTTTACAGCGACGTGCTGTTCGTTTGTTCTAGGCTCTGTGCCGAGGAGAGTCCAGGGAGGAAGAGTTATGGGCCCTGGGTTTGGACAGCAGTGTGGCGGCTGAACTTCGGCTCAGGGCCAGTGTTCCTCGTGTGTGCGTGCGTTGCAGTCAAAAGCCCGGGCTGTCGTAGCTGCTGCGGCTGTAGTAGGTGTGATGGCTGCGTGAGCGGCTGCGGCTCCAGCTCCGGCTCTGGCTGCGACTCCGGCTCCAGCTGCGGCTGCGGCTGGGACTTCTGCTGTGGCTGTAGCTGCTGTAGCTGCGGCTGGACCGTGACGGACTGCTGTCGAAGCTGGTTGATGAGGGGCTCGGGCGGTAGTATGGGATTGGACGTTTCCGGGCGCTGGGCGGGGCATGGAGAAAGGGGCGGGGTGTCATACAAAAGCAGTTGGACGTGTTAGTCTCTTTCAGAAAGAATTTGATAAATGATATTAGATCATAGAAGTATTAGATTTATGATCAGAACAGATTCTGAAAGAGAATAGCTGTGTGGGTTAAAACAAGCTCTTTATGCTCTCTCTCTCTCTCACACACACACACACACATTTGCACACCCCCAAAAACCTGCAGAGTGTTAGTAAAAGCTAAAGCTTAGATTGCTGTGTTAGCAGCCACCCTGGATGTGCTTCCTGTAAGGTAATTAGCAGTTAGCTTTCAGACAAACCTCTTTTCAGTGAAATTCAACACCCAGACATCAACAGTGAACAGTGAGGGACAAATAAATGCTATCAAGGTGTCACTCTATTTACTGACGCCATTAAAAACAAGCAAAATGTTCCAAATTACAGAAAATATGCCTTTAATTCAGCAACAAACAGGCTAATGAAGTAAGAACATTCTAAAATTCCTACACTTCTAGTCACTCCAGGATTATTTTGGGGTGTAAATATCTGGAAAAATCCCAAATGTTACAACATTTTAAATCAACTTCAACTGTGTTTTTTAAATTTAGAAGAAATATATGTATGGCATACAAAGTCAAACTTTGGCAAGATTACAATTTTAACGGTTATTAGCAAAACTTTTGCTTTCCTAATGCTTTTTTTCCATTTTCGTGCAAGGCAGAAAAAAAAAAAAACAACTTTACGATATTGCCTTTTCTCCAGATTCATTTTGATGCCTCTTTTGTATGGCTTCTATATGAATTCATAGCCTTCCCCAGGTTTAACAATAAAGAGAGTAATAACTCCATTAAACCTTGATAGCACTTTCCCTCTCATGTCCTTCGGTTCTGACATTAGAGGGTAAAGACTGTGAGCTTCAGACTTGACGTGAGTTTCAGAGGCGATATGAAGGTGCAGAGAGGACAGGGTTAAAAATAAAAACAAGTGGAGAGCAGGTTTACTCAAGAGGGGGTGTTGATGGTGTGCTGCTCAGCTAATCTCCAGGAGTCAGGCGAGCAGAGCTTGCTGCTCAACTGTTACCGAGGTAACGGCTCTGCAGCAGCAGAGTTCAGCAGCATCCCATCGTCTTGGAGTGAGGACCTTTAAAGCTGGATTTAGAAAAGAAAGACAAAAGTACACATACTTTGACTTGTGTCTGTGAACACACACTTGTTGGAGGAAACCAAAACACTTCAAAAGCAGTGACACTCCTTTTTCTGACTTCAACAAGATGCTTTTTTGGGAAAAGAGAGAAAAGCAAATAGTTTAAAATAGTAAAAGATAGTTAAGAAAATGTGAAAGTGTTTTCTTCTTTGAAGACCTTCACCCATGACGATTGTGTTTAGCGTTTTTAATATGTTCTAGTGGCATTTTCCTGATGACGGAGGACAATTAAGCTTGAAATGGCCTTTCTCAGTATTTCTCAGTTCAAATCGTTCTGCATCAGGATCAGATGAAAAGAGATCTTATGTGTGACGTTGAACATTTGCTGGATGGGCCACAAGATCCCTGTTCTGAGCTCTCAGCGACGGGGAAGGTAAGGGGAGTGTGGGGTTGCTTTGCACTAACAGTCCCACCCACAATGTACAACTCCGGGGCAAATTTCTAATGAACTCCTGCCTCTCAGCAGAAACTATGTCATGGAAAACAACAAAGGGGTTCTGACTTGGGCTAAAAACGGCATAATCATAATGAAAAGACGCTTGCATTTCTTCCTTGACATGTTTCTGAGCAATTCAGTGTAATTTTGATACGACTGTTGACTGTTCATGAGCAAAAATCATACATGGAACAATGTGTTTCAATTTACTCCTAATCTCTGAATCTCATCTCTGCTGATAGCAGTGAACCGCGCCAGCAGATTAATGAAGGCTTGTAGATAACGCTCATTTGTTCAGTTGCAGTGATTCTGTGGGTTCGTGAACTGATTCCAATGTATGAAGCAGTTTGTTTGACTGAGTTTCCAATGACTGCTTCCATTTGTGCCCGCAGCTGTTTGATTTGACTCCTTTCAAGGACTGAACAGGTTACAGCAGGAGCTCCTCCACAGCTTCATTTTTTCTTTTTCTTGTTTTTGTTTTGCAGCAGCAGAATGACTTCAGTCTCCGCGTGAGAGCAGGGCTGCAGGCCATAACACAACATTTTCCAATCACCTGGTAATCCTACGCGCCTCCATGAAGCTGGGTGAATCTCTTCTTCTCTTCCTAATGGGAGAATAGCTGCGTGAGCGGCGGCGAGCTCGGCTTTCAGCATCAGAGCGATTGGCGCTGTCCCTCTCCCTGCACGATGGAGAAATTCTTAGGAGGTGCTAAGTCTGAAGCAAGGACGATGAAGGAGAAGGAAGGTGAGGTCTCACCTGGAGTTCATCTGTCGGTGGGGGGACCTGACCTTGCTGGGGCCGCAGTCTTTGGAGGCGGAGCGTGAGGACGAGCGTCCGCTGCTCCAGGAGCTGCTGCGCTGGCGCAAGTTTACTTTGCTCTGGGACTCCCTGCTCTTCCGACCTGACACGTGGGAGCGCCGCCCCGGAGAGGCCGATGGACTTCTGTGGTGTGCCTGAGCCCGACCAGAGCGATGGCGGCGCTTGGAGGAGTGGCCTTTTGTCCTGGATTGAAGGAAATATGCAAATGTGATATTAAATCTACCTCAGTAGACACACTTAAACTGTTCCTGCAGCAATCTAATAGCAGATAGTGAAACAATGTGCAAATGTATAGAACAGGTGTAAAGAACACCTAAACTGCTCAAATGTTTTTATTTGGCATAAAGAGTTTTCAAGGATGACTCAGAAAGCTGTCATGAATGTTGAGAGATTTATGGGATTATGTGTAAACTGCAAACAGCTACAAACTCATGCTGCATTCAAATGCTGGTTAAAAGTTGGGAAATTTGAGCTTTAATTAGCATTGCTGTTGTTTCCAGGAGATAAACACAGGATAGTAAAAAATCAACCTTTATTTCAACTCAAATACACACTATAAACATAAACAAAATCCCCAAATAAATCTCCATTTAAAGCCCCCTGGGGGAGCGGTGAGCTGCAGACACCGCCGTGCTCGGGGGCCATTTGATGATTTTTATCCCCCAACTCCTTAATCCTGAGTGTCAAGCAGGGATGCATTAGGTCCATTTTTAGAGTCTTTGGTATGAAAAGGTCTGGATGTGAACTCAGGACCTTCCAGTCTCAAGGGCGGACACTTCATCACAAGGCCACTCAGCTGGCATTTGGGGATATTATAATCTCAAAAAGTCATAAATTAGATTTTTGCATAGAAAGCAGCAGAAGAGGATGTTTTAAAAACACAGACAGACATCTATAAAATTTATTTGACATGTCCTCTTTTAAGCTGATGCAACAATAAGATGTGCGGCAGCAAATCTTCTGGAGAAGCTTGATTCTGGAGCCTAGCAGCTCTGTTGGAGGAGCTCTGCAGAAATCAAGCAGAGAAATGACAAGTACCCAAACACGGAGGTTGGCTGCGTGAATCTGAACCATGACAGACACAAATGAAAACAATTTTCCTGACTGAGTTTCTGTTCAGCTGGAAAACTGTCAAAGAGAGCAGCAGCAGCTCCATTCAACACTCAGTGTGAAAGCTGAGTGTCTCAGATTAAGGCTTTACAGTGTAAAGACAATCACGTCTGGAATTTTCCAGAAAGGGAATTGTTTTACTGACTCTGGCAATAGGTTTATAAACTCTTTAACTGCAATTTCTTACTCACAGATTTAGTTATAAAATGATCCTTTCTTGATATAAGATGTCATCTGTTTTCATAATGAATGCACAAATTGAACTGTACATATAAAAACACACACATAAACTGTGACAAATCTGTAAATATTTGTGAATATAAATCTGAATGGTGTGCGGATGTATTTGGTTGTGTTGGGGATTAAGATTTAAATGGAATCAAATGAGTGTTTATACGTGACAAATGAGTGTCAGATGTCTCCATGTGTGCATGTTTCTATGTGTAAAATAATATATATGTGTAGTTATATGCGTATATGTTAGGGATGTCGTATTATCGACTCAGTTGTGATTAATAATCACAGATAGGTTCGTGTGTTTTTTTAAATCGCGTTAATCTAATTTTTTTATCTATAATTATTGTCGTGTTCTGACAAATAAAAATAATAAAAAGATCCAACTTTTTACTTGTTTCAAAAGTTTATTTGAACTCAGCTGAAAACGCCTTTTACATTGCTTCCAGTGCAAGTCCTGGGGCCTCATTTATAAAACTTTGTGTAGGATTTGCATCAGAAGTGGCGTACGGATGAATATTGCAGAACATATTTCACTTTTCTTTTTGCAAATATGTGTTCATTTGAATTTCTGTTGTAATTTTCGTTTGATTTTTTTTGTTTGTTTCACTGCTGATCGATCAAACGGATGTTCGTGTAGGCTGTTAACTGTAAGACTTGCTTTGTGAAGTCTTCATGTTATTTATGAGAGGCAGTATTGTCATTTTCCCTTTCACGTGTTTTTTCCATCTGCCGACGGTGTCGCCTTTCCTCATTTCACCCGTTTTTGTGCGTACGCCTGGGTCAGACCTTGCATAAAGGACCGCACATTTTCCCGTCAAGTTTGCTTTTTATAAATATCAACTATTGCGTAGAGAGTGGCGTACGCCTTCTTTTGTGCGCACGCAACGTTTATAAATGAGGCCCCTGGTGTCTGTGTACAGCTGAGTACATGTTGCTGCTGTGAAGTTGTCCATGTGCGACTTTGTAATCTCAGGAACAAAGCCTGACAAGGTGCATGTCATCCTTAAATAATGGGGGTAAGGTAAGTAGAGGACTGATTGCAATTTACAGGTAAACTATGGAAAAAGGTATGTCAACATTTATTTTGCTTTTAATAAGAAGTTTGATGTCAATATTTTTGGATTACTCAGAAAAGTCTTCCTACTGTTTTATGTGTTAAATTAGAACACAGTGGACCTCATGTTTTGTTCTTGTGTTTTAGTTTTTCTTAATTGTCAAAAATAAAAAAAATCCCCCTTGTTGGTGTAAAAGTAAAAACTGGAAGTCTCTTATATTATTAAATCTTCATAAAGCAGTTTTTTTAGCTGTATTTTGATTTTTTACTGTGACAAAATGTCACAAATTTTAAATAAACATATCTTAAAATTAGGCTTTTTACAGCAATTATTAGGTTAAAAATAGTTTAGATTAACAATACATTAATTAGAATAATTAATTTCAAATCACGATTGAAAAATGAATCGCATGACAGGGCTAGTATATATAAGGGTATCTAAAACTGAATATGCACTCATAAGAGAAAATACAGGGGTATGATACAAAGCAGATGCAGGAAAAAATTTGGTCTAAATTTGGGGTGAGAATTGATAAGGCGTTCACTTCTTCTCACTCCCTTTTGGATATTTAGTGTATATGTATTTTTACTTTTTTTTCATATTTTTCCTTTTGAAGTAAATGTCCGAAATAAAATATTATCATCATCAACTTACAAGCAAATGAATCTTATGAGAAACTACTTTATCACTATCATTGTGTGGAGTCATTCAGTAGCCTTACACCTTCAGGCAATTTGGAAGGACCTATTAACCTATGAAGCATATTTTTGGACTGTGGGAGGAAACCAAAGTGCACAAGGAACACATGCAAGCTCCACACAGTAAGGTCCCAGTCGGGATTTGAACCAGGATCGACTCGCTGTAAGGGAAAAGTGTAAACCACCGCTCCAGTTTTGTTTGTAAAATTCAAATATAATTTTGTACAGGTAAAAAATAGCTGTACACATGTCATCAAAGAAGAAGAAGGCCTTTTTACTTTCTCTGGTGGCGTGCGTTTCTCCCTCTGTGGGCGTGATTGTGCTGGGAGTGGGCTGAGTCGCTGCTCCGAGCAGGGGAGTGGGAGCTTTTCCTCTGGCCTCTCTGCCCCCCTCTCCTCCCTGGCCCCTGGGTGATGGAGCCCCCCACGGCTGGCATCCTGCTGTCCACAGTCCCAGCCTCACCTGCCTCGCACGTCTGTGCCGTCTGGCTCCTGCTGGGGGCGCTGTGGATCTTGTGCTGTTTCAGCACAGATGACTGGCTAGCAGTCAGCAGATTGAGCCTCTGCAGAGACAGGATGACCAACCAAGGAAAAATAATAGAAAGAAAAAAAAAAGAAAAAGATAAAGCAGGATTAGAGAGTTTTCAGGTTTGGAAGTGAGAGCTACGGTGTACTTGCCAAAAGAAGGTAAACATCTAAAAGAAAAAGATCTAGGTTTTTCTCCATATGGCTTAAAGATTGTCCTCTATGGTGCAGCGCATGCAATACTTGGCATGCAAAACCATAATGAGTTGAAGAAATCAAAATCGCAAAAACAAACAAAAAGAACTAGGAAGAGTAGGAAGAGGGGGAAAAGAAAACAAAAGTGTGAAGTAAGTTCAGAGTAGAAAAAGGAGAGCTACAGAGTTTGAGAGTAGAAAAAGAGGACTTGTTCTGTACATTTTTTTTTTTTTTGGTAATGGCTAAAAAAATGAAACAAAACAAAGAGAAGACAACTGACAGAACATCACAGAAATGGAAGGAACAAAATAAAGATCACAATTATTGAATCAATCAGAAAACAAATTGTCTGCTACTCAATTGTCTCTCTGTGGATTTATCTTTTCCTGAGGACATTTGCTGAGGTGTGAACAGCGACCCATTGTCTTTGATTTTTTTTTTTAACGGTTACTCTTGTTTAACTCCCTTCTGGTTATCATCCACTTACCAATAAAATGGTATTCCCTCCTTTAGTAGGTAAGGTATGAAGAAAAGGGAAAAGTGGGGCAACATAAGTGCATCATTAGATTCACAAAATGCAAGAGAAAAAGACACAAAACCCTTCCCTGCCAGTGACTCATGAGACAATGCATGGAAATTAAGAGAAAAGAACTCAAAAAGCAAAGAGGAAAACCACAATGTGCAGGGGAGTCCCTCACACAGGGAGCGAATCCTCTGGGCCCAAACACCAGCCGTGAAAATCACAGCGGTTTGCTGAGCAGAGTTCAAACATCTCATGTTTTTACCTTCTCACCTCCGTTAAATGTCTTTCTAAGCTCTTCGTTAGACGTGTTTACATGTTAACCACCTCTGGGTTTGAGCTCATGGAGTTTTTTTTAAACACTCTTACGTGAGTTTCCATTGGGTTCCAAGGAGCTGTTAACATCAGTGAGCATGAAGTTCTTTCTGAAACGGATGTTTCAGTTACATTTCCTGACATATTGAAATCATAGTTTTCCTTAAAACCAGATAAAAAAATAATAACCTTCAAACTTTGGAACAAACAACAAAATCATGAGCCAGAAAGATCCTCCTTTAGTGTGCAACCTTTTTTTCTATTTTAAAGGATAAAACCAGCATTGTCAAACATTGTCTCAGTGTTTACAGATTCAAACAGGAAAGACCAAAACCAGAATCCAAAAACTTTACATGTTTTTCCTTTAATCAAGTTCACAACTGACTAAAAAATGTGAAAAATATGACTATTTTAGACCCTGGTGGCAAATAATCAATATTTTAAGAAACACCATAAGTTGCTTCAAACTAACTTGGAATGAGAAGTTCGACAGTAACAGCAGGATTTTAACAAACAATAACCAAAAATGAATAAAAGCGGGTTTATACCTGTGATTTTTACCAAGGATGTGCAGCTGTTAATCAATTTTATCACAGTTTCTTCCTTTCTGAGTTCCATTTGTCAAAACTGACATAAGTGACGAAAATCCTTTGACATATGGTTTAAATAAAGACGTAAATGTGAAGTTCAGGGAGTCATGAAAAAGGATTCCTCTACTCTTCCTCTCTTACAATCCCTTAATTTAAATTCAAAACACACATTTTTTTGTGGACCATAACAGGTTCAAGCAAATACCGCCACAGATAAACTAAGGAACACCATTTAGACTTTGGGCACTACTAAGTACCACCTCTGATTTAACAGTCGGTATCTTTTTTGGCTATAGAAATAACAGTTTTCTGTAAGTCTTTATCTATTTTTCAGACTGTTATGGAGAAATGTGGTTTTTTACTGCATAGCGTAACTCTTATACGACTGTTTTTGAAGCTAAATTTTAATTGGTGTGCAGTTTAGACTCTAAAACAAAACATTTCAAACCCTAGAATCTTTGTCTTTGGTTACTCTGTTGCACATTTGTGGAGCAGATGGCGTTACACCTGTCTTTACAATCCTCTCATATAAAAAGGACTCTATGTTATCTCAGTTATGCAAAAATTCAGTTTAAGCCGTAGTCACCTGTGGATTTTTGGGTTGTCTGGGCCCATAGAGGCTGTAAACAGGAGTGGCTGCATCGTAAGAGGAGTGCGGGTGTGTCTTGCAGTTCCCTTGAGGCCACCTCAAGAGACGTCATGAAAATAGAACGTATTGTCATGTGTGTGGTAACTGTATTGTGAAATATTTGTCACGTTCATCAAAGTTGCTGACACTTAAGTCTTTGTAAGGTGCGAGTGGTGGCTCCTTACTGACTGTGTGTGCAAATGCCCGTAGGTAAAACATATGTAAGTGCCGATAGGAAGCCTGAAAGAACTACACTCTGATTGCCTAATTTCCTAAATTTTAACAGTCAGGCTGCACACAAGGAGTGCCCACTTATCACGTGAGCACCTCTAACAAACTCTTTGGCAGTCCACAGGATTTGGATGGGTTGAGAAATTGTATCAGTACGACACGCCTTTGTTTCACTAACTTCATGCTTACTGACCGTTACAAGTTGTTTCAAGTATGTCCTGTAGGCCACAGCGCGCCCGAAGAAAAAATGTGCTTGACTATTTTCTTTCTACAGACTCACCGAGTGTGCCCCATACAGATTTGACCCACAGAAAGCTCATATCTACCCATATCCTGAGCAGTTGGGACTAAGCTTTATGTTGAGGTGAAACTATCACCATCGCCCCACTACAGCATGCATGAAAATGGATGTTTATTATAATTTTTTAACACAAAATTGTGTTTGATTTTTTTTAAAGTGGTAGCTGTGGGGTGTTTGTTTAAATTGACTTAAGGTCATTCTGAGACAAAAAAAACCACTTAAAAATAACGAAAAACCCTTCCAAATAAACGTGACTTATTTACTAGTCTCCTGTTGATCGTCCTCAGTGAGGCCCGTCAGGTTTGGGGTCAGGATCTGGGATTTTGGTTGTGTTCTCTGGTTTGGTTCTGGCTATGCTTTGGGTTTAGAGTAGATTAGGTTCTGTTCCTTGATGTCACTATGACACTATGTCTAATAATCTCAAATGCTTCTGTTTGACCCAGCTATCTCTGAGTATTTCGGTTCATTAGTTGAATAATTCCTCAGGCTTGTCACCCCTTTATGTCAGCTCTGTCATACCTTGGTTCTGTTCTTTTCTTTCGAAATCAAAAGTCAAAATTGAAATCACTTATTTACCTAAACGCTTCGATCCTGTGGAAGCAGTAAGAATATACTTAGTATAACTTTTTGCTCATATTTCAACACCTAAAAAGTATGTATTATTTTGTATATAAGTTGTGTTGATTTGTTTTTTTTAAACTGCCTTAGTCATTTAATTACAGGGACTGCACATGAAATTTAATATGAAAGACAATGCAAAAAGCTCACAAAAAACGCTCTGTAAACTCAAAAGATAGGATGCACTAAATAAATAAATATGACATTCTCAATACCTCTATACATATTTTAAAACTGTTCAAATATATTTTTTAAACCAGCCGCTCCGGGATAGTCAAACTGTTCACTCTTAGTGGATTTGGTCTTTTGTTTGGATTTGTTTATGGTGAGACAAAACCTGCTGGTGCCAGCACTATCCTTTAAACAGGGAGAACTTTTCCAGCGAAAACAGACCTGAGATCTGAGAGTTTCAGGGCTCAAAGTGGGGAAGCTCAGTGACACTTTGCTTATGGGAAGTAACCCTCCGAAGCTGTTTTTCTTTTTTTAAAGGATGAAAGCAAATAAAGCAGGCTCTTCCGCATGCATTATGAAGTGCAGCATTAAACACTGCGTGATCGACAGAAGCATTTTCGGTTCGTACTGAAAGAGGAGCCTTTTCCCACGAAACTAAGCGATTTAATAAGAAAACACACAACCACTGGTGCTTCAGACATTTGTTAGAAACAGTCGAGGAAATTAATGTGGTGGAAATCATATGACAGATTATCTAAATCACCAACAAACAGAGAGATGCTGGACAAACAGAAATGCATTCTACCAGAACAGAAAAGAAAAAGAAAGGAAAAAAAATGGACCTGCAAGATAAAGTGGGAAACTGGACTTCAGAATGAAGTTAGGGAGGAAAGAGAAAAACCAGAACGCCATGTAATCCAATTTTTTGAGAGTCAAATCATAAATGATGAATCCAAATTAATTTGGTTTGAAGACCATCAGTGAACAACAGAAAGAGAGAAAGAGAGAGAAACATTGACGTCACTCAGGCTAGGGTGCTTGTCACATTCTCATCTGCATAAAGATCACGTGCGTAGGCAAAGCGTTACCTACCTTCCATTTCAATCAGTGACACGTATGCAATATCAACAAAAACAAAAACAAAAAAGGAAAGAAAGAAAATAGGGAGAAAGGAATGTTCTCCGCAGCGAAATGGGAAAAAGACAATGACCTCTTTTAGTATCAAAGCTACAATATTTGGTCCAGAGACTGAGGAGGAATCAAAAAAAGAAGAGAGAAGAGGGAGAAGAGACCCAGACGGAATTCAAACTCAAACGGAGAGATGAATCTATGGACTATATGATTTGCTTCGTCTTCTTCGCTTAAACAAATGCAGCCATAATTGTTTCCAAACAGATGTTGGGGTGGAGTGGGATACCTGTCATATTAGCGGAGGTAAGGGGAGGAAGGCATGCAGAGCTGATGTGACAGAAATGTTAGAAAAAGAGCATTAAAGTGGAACGCGAATCACATGGGACACAGATGAGCAGCAGCAGGGGGGGGGGGGTGTTGGGAGGGCACTGCTATGATGGACAAACGGCAGAGTCAGCATCTTTGAGAGGGACCCCACTGACAGTCAGGCCTTTATGTATGCTTTGGATATTTTCTTTCATATTCTTGGTGCATCACCATCAACGCAGAGGAATAGAGTCAACTGGAGCTCGTTCAAAACAAAGGAGGGGGGGGGGCTGTTTACACTTTACATAGCTTCAGAAAAATCACATTTGTGTTAATAAATGCGTGAGATGTCCCAGTTCTTCTCCTAAATCAAAGGCTTTCTGTTCAAAGGCATTCATTAGTAATGACCAAGAGGACCACAAGAGGGCTCTTTTCTGGAATTGTTTGTTCGCCATGTGGGACGCAGTTGTCAAGTGTCCCAGAAAAGCTCGAAGAAGTGTTAGTAAGTCCACATCCTGCAGGAGGGTTTTTTAGGAAGTGATGGAAATCCTTTTTCAAAAAGCCTTTCAAATAAAGTGGGAAACTGGACTTCAGAGTCAGTGTCACCTATTATTTTAAAATAATGCATAAGTGACTGCTTGCTGCACCCGTGTAGTTTCAAAAACACTAATGTTACAAAGATGAATTTTAGATAACACATTAAAAACCCTAAAACCCTCCAAAGATAAATTATAAAAATAGAAAAAAAAAATCTATTCTTAAAACTTTAGTATATTTAATAACATGGCAGCATCCATTCTGTGAAAAAATGGGGATGAATTTCGCTGAACTCAGAAGTGAACTATTTCTATGGGTGACATCACACTCACTCGGTCACAATTTCCCTTGTATGATTAGTTTATTGTTACTCGCTTTATTGTTACTCTTATTGTTAACATGCTTTTTGGTGATGTTCTGACTCTATTCTTCTAAGCTTTTTTTTTTTTTTTACAATTTCTTATTTTCTAAAAGTCACTCAGACTCAAACAAACAAAGGGGGCATTTCTTTTAGAGACTGTAATTTATGCATCTGCAATGCAAAAACAGAACACAACTCTACTTTTGGTCTGTCCAGAGCAGCTATAACATGTTTTTGTGGGATTTTCTCATCATGGAGGAAATATATTAGAAACATTTTTTTTTTACAAAATTGCATTGCTGAGTATTTCTTTATTCAAATTGGGGTAAATCAGGAGCAGGCAAAAAATGCTCTTTAAAAACGCTAGTAGTTGTTACATACAAACTACAATCGGTGGGCCACAGTCTCCCCGCTCTGCTCTGTTCTGATGCATCTTCTTGCAGACAAATAGATCTATGTAGGTTTTTGTTTTTCTCTTCTGAGCTGGAATCTGGTTTAAAACGGTACAGCAGGATAGCTCTGATATTGGTCACCATTTTTGTTGCATTCGCCAATGTTAGCTTGAGGGTTGTGGTGGGCTGTAAGCTAGCGGGAACGAGTGTAAACAAAGTGTTGATGGGAAATGATGCCAGGCTTACTCCGCACCAACAGTCCCGCCCACAACTTAGAGGCAAATTTCTGATGAACTCCTCCTGCTATGTCCTAGAAAATGACAGGTTTGTTTTTAATTTTGGCTAAAAATGTCAAAATCGTGATTAAAAGACCACTGGGAACACTTTTACAATAGATTAATAGATAATTAAAGTGGGACTTTAATGGTTAAATCCACTTTCCTCCACCTGCCACAGGTAGCATCGAGTAGTTAATCAAATAATTTCAACTGAATTTTGAAGCTTTTCGGGTGAAAAGGCTCGGAGGAGAAATTTCTGCTTGACAGGAACATGCCTGTGTCTGAGCTCTAGCCTTGCTTTTTTCTGTGTTTTCTGAAGTACTGCCTCCCACACAGCGGATCAGACAGTTCCCAACCGGGCAACTACAGAAACACAAACTGAGATGAACAGATGAAGAGCCAGAGCTGCTATGCACAACATTTGCTATGTCAAACAACTCAAACTTTGGCTGATCTGTCACACATCCCTCCTGAGTCCGCCATCACTTTGACATGGTAAAACCTGAAATGTTGGAGCTTTTTGTGTTGAAAAGACACTGCCTGACAAATCGGCACCAGTTTCCTGCTCCTCATCGCACTTCACCTCAAACAAATCTCAAGTGTGCGTTTTGTTAGCTATTTTCCACTTGCTTGGACACCGCAGAGTAACATTCATTGGGGGATAGAGGGGATCCCACTAACTAGAGACAACACGCAAATCAACATGGAGAAATAAAGTGGTAGAGAGGAACATGTGTTTGACTCCTGATGCTTTGGCAGAAGCCGCTTACTGCCTGAAGAAAAAGAGGAGTCTGTTGCTGAGCAGTGCTTGAGAAAAAAACCACTATGCTGACAAGAAAAAGCGAGTCCACGTACCCCGTTAACCTACTTGGTCCACATCCAAACCCTTTGAGAGCTTTTAGTGTAAACAGAAAAGAAACATTTGGACATTTATTTATGGGTAAATACAACCTCAACTCAAACTGTAGTGAATGAAATAACCAAAAGACAGAAACAGAGGAGATTTCACAGAAACATGCAAACTGTTGTAGTCAGCTCTCAGGAGATAATGTTACAGAGCGTTTGCAGCCAAGTTTAAATATATATTCTTTAAACCATTCTTATTAATCAAGCAAAAGTTATGAGTTCTATTTTATTCTATTGATATTTGATAGCACCCTGGCTTGGAAAAAACTTTTTTTTTTTTATCCCTTGGACTCTTAAATTAACCGGAAGACAGACAGTTGAGATACAAAAAGTTCAGCATTTTCTAAATGACAAACAGCATCTAAAGTATTTTTTGGGGTTTTATTATCTGCATCATTACAGGGCTGGCAAATAGAAGAAAGTGTTAACATTTCAGGTCGGTGTGGGCAAAAGTTGTCTTTGTTTTTCAGGCAATCAGGGCAGGTCTACATCTTACTACAAAAAAAACAAAAAAAAAAACAGACTCTGGTGTCCTAAGTTGTCCTCACAGAAAAACCAGAACAGCATTCAGTTTTATTCAAACAACTCAGATGTCATGTAAAAAACTGCACTGGCTCCCAGTAAGCTTTAGGTTGAATTTTAAGATTCTTTCATTGTTTTATAAATGTAATAAAAGAATTGGACCTTCTTTTTTGCCAGGTCCTCCACCCACGGTAAGGCCACATTCCGGCACTGTGGGCGTCACCTGTTAAACATCCTTTCTGAGGATGTGAGGGTTTCATGTGGAGGTTTTTAAAGAAAAAACTATAAAACTCATCATTTTAGCTCAACTTTTTAGTAATTTTTAGATTTCCTCAAGTTTTAATTTGATTTTATGGAATGCTTTCCCTGTTTCTTTTTTTTTTTTTGTACAATGTGTGTATGTGTGTTGGGGGGCTTTTTTTAGGATAATTTTTTTGCTGTTATTTTTTACATTTATTTTATGTCAAGAGATTTGATGTGTTTTGTAACAGGAAAGGTGCTCTATAAATAAAGCGGAACTTGCATAGAATAAACTTTTTTTTGTTAATCCTGTATTTTTCAATTAAATAGAAAAAGTAATATTTCATCGGATTTAGTATCAGATGAAAAGCGGAATTAAATCGCAACCAGTTTTAATGTTTCACTTTCTAGATAAAAAACAATTAAAACCAACAAAGCTCTACTTTAAAACAAAGGCATTTATTGTAATTTTTTAGTGCCTTAGAGATGTTTAATTTTTTGTGAAATTATATTCATTTCAATAATGTTTTCTTTACATACACAACAGTATAAGTGGCCGTCGATGACTATAGCTAAGCTCTTCCAAATGAAACAAAAACCTTCTGATCTTTAAAGCGTTGTTTTTTCTCAACAGAAGCGTTGCTTTTGTTCCTTCAGCTTTTTAGGGGGGGAATTTATATATTTGATATGCACAATTTCACATATCCAGATTGTTAAAAAGGATATTTGTAAGAAGAAGTAAAAAAACTGAAAATCTGTCAAAAGGTTCTTATTTTTCAGTTTAAACAACAACATTATTTATCATAATATCTAAGCATATCCATTGTAAATATTTACATACATATATATGCACACATATACATGTATATATTCTTGAATTTTACTTTTTTGGTTATTACATTTGATGCCGTGTCTCACCTATATCAGCATTTTAATTTATTTTTTTTGCTTCAGCAGCTGATGAAATAGTACAGGCCTGTTTGTAATTTTTCTAAACATGTAGGCTAAATTTGTTCACTTCTTTTGCTATAGGCAAACGACAACTACAAAAATGTAAATAAAGTTAAAATAAAATAAAAATAAAAAAATCAACAAATCAAGCAAACAAACAAAAACAAATAAAAGATGGCAGAGGAGCCAGAAACAAAGAAGCAGGTTTTCCACAGGACAGAAGTGTCTTCTACAAACATGATACCATGAATCTTTAGGAAAGGGGACCCGTAAGCCAGAAACAACTTAGAAACAAGAGTTTCAGTAAGTAGAAAGCGAATGTTTATGCACAAGTCACACAGGAGAGCACGTTAAAGAGACTTTGGTAGAAGCCACTGGTGATGGGGAGGGAGGGTGAGCAGTGTAGGAGATTACATACATCATTCCCTTTCTCGCCGTCGGCGTGTTTGAGTCTGCCGGCCTTGCCGTTGCGGCTTCGCTGGGTGTGGTCCCCGTTATGCCACTCGGTGGGAATGTTGGGCCCCGGGGACAGAGGGGGGGGAATATGAATTTTTGACATAGTAAACGACCCCCTCAAAAATTTTGGGGGAAACATTTTTTTTTGAGCGATCACTGAATTTCACACACATACCGCTAGTTTAAGGCTATGTCTGAATTACCACCCTAATCCCTAACTACTAAAATGCTATTTAGTGCAGGACTGTCCAGTGGCCTGGTTTTAAAAGCTATTCTTACACCATGCTCACTAATTGTATTTTTTTATTTTTTTATTTTTTATGGCGAATATGACTGTATCGATATCACGAAGTGAAAATCTAATTGATATGAGGGTTTTGCAACAATCTTTTATGAATCCACTGTGTTCTGATGATTAAGACTTTGATGGTTTATTAAAGAAATATACAATTAAATCAATTTTTTGCAAAAAAAAATTCAAACTCAATGCATTGTGGCCTATATTCACCAGTGAGCATCGATACGCACTGTTTTTTTAGCAGAGACGTCTGGAAAATTTCTAGGGCACTGGACTTTCAAATTGTAGATTCGGACAGCAAACAAAATGGCGAATGCACTATATAGTGCACTATATAGTGAATAGTGAAGGAATTCTGACATAGCCTAAGCCAACTGCCACAACTAAAGTTCCGTTGACCTTTGACCTCAGGAAGAGCCTGTCATCTAGGTGTTCTAAAAAAAATCCCCTTTACCATCAGCTACTTTTTAAACTCCTCCTAGAGATTTATCACCTTTTAACTCCTAAAGCATCATTGAGAAGCTACTTGAGTACCGGTAAATAAAGAAGTTGTTTCTCACAATTCTTTACTCTGAGTATTGTACATATCTAATACAATAACATTGTAATCAAGCTGAATGAAAAAAAAGATATGAACATTTTATGAATGTGGCCGTGGTTAACCAGAACCATTCATTGCCAAGGAAATTCAGAAGTTTACTTTTGCAGATTCTTTTAAAAATTCAAAAAAATAAATAGACGAATAGAGACCCCCCAGGTGACCAAAAAATAAAAGTAATGTACTTCTGGCTCAAAAGCTTTGCTGTAATAGATTCACAAGACCAAACAAAGTCCTGCTTGCTTAATGTCCCTTACAGTAGATAAACAGGTTTGCATCTTCTGGGTTTTGAATGCAACTCATGTTTTCTTTTTAATTGCAGTGAAAGTCTTGATTAATTTCTCGATCTGTCTGTTCTCCTTGGTTCGGCTCAGATTTTTATGGTAATTTCTTTTTTAATCAATGCAAAGGAAAGGTTAAAGCTCTTTGCTCTTGTAACAGCACACAGGAAAAATGTGTTATTGTTAAACCAGTTTCACTCATGGTCCCTGGTGAGTGAAAAACAAAGCAACCCAAAATGGCACACATTTATGAAAATCTTTATAGCAGCAGAGTTGGGAAGAACTTTAAGAGGGATTTATTTATTCTGTAGACAAATGTGTCTGTTGTGTTCATCTGTTTGTACATATATGTCAAAGGTTCAATGAATCAATAATTCAAGAATCACTATGGTTTATAATATTAGTTCATGATTTTTTTCAATCTGTGTCTAATCTTTCGTCAGCCTTCAACATCACAAATCATAAAATTCCCCTTTCTTTCCTCCCACACTTCATTAAGTGGATATCCCTGTCAAAAATTGTGAATTAGCTTAAACCAAATTATTATGTGAGTCAAGTTTATAGTTTAACAACATGAAGAGGAAACCACCTCTCCCCGGATTCTGTTCCTTCCCTACCTTCTCTAGTCTGTGTTTGATCACCATCATTTGCTCCTACGGGTTTTCTCACCATTTCTATGCTGATGATACTCAACTTTTCCTGTCTGCTTCCCCGCATGACATACGAGTGCCATACATTCACATTTATTTTTTTGGAGGATAAGCCTCTTGAGATGTGCCATCTCGTTTTCAAGATGGTCCTCAAAAGACAACAAAACAAATATATCTGCTTGAATAAGAGAAAACATCTCTGTGTCTGAGATAGGACTAGGTTGATAAAATTGATTATTCAATCAAAATCGATCCAAGCTTAATAAATCAAAAATCAATCTATAAAAGTAGAGATCGATCTTTTATGCCCTTTCCCTTTCTGGTGAAGTAACACAAAACAGCAGTAAAGCGAAAGTCCGCTAGCTTTCTGCTAACATATAATGGCATTCCCTATAGTTTGACTAATGCTAACATTCAGTCGGCCTAAATATACATTGCTGAATAAATGTACAGCTTTATATACTCACAGGCATTAATTTAACTCTTTTAAGGAAACATTTTTGTAAGTAACCATTTATGGTCTAAAGCACCGTTTTTTGTTTAATCTTCTGGAATAAAGCGTAATGCTTTCCCGCTAGCTCCACCTAGTGGCCAAACTGAAATGTCCTCAGGCAAGGGAGAACATAATGATCTGCACATTTTTGTTAAAGCTTGTCTTTTATACAGTTTTATAGAATGTCAACTGTATCAGATTAATATGAATATCTTCAAAACATATTTAGATTATTGTCGTATTTCTATACAATGTCTAAATTAGTAAACCGTGGAAATTCAAAATTGTATCAAATCGAATCTAGTTGATTGAAAGAATGAAAAAAAAAAACATCGAATTGAATCAAAGTGATCCAGGCTCTGGTAAATTGAATCAAATCTGGAGATTATTGGTGATACCCAGCCCTAGTCCCAGACACAACCTGGTTTTCCTAGTAGTTCCTCAACTCTACATGCTCATGCACATGCCTAATTCTAAACAATGAAGAAAAAAGACTATGGCTGACCATTTCCACAGATTAAAAAAATATATATATATATCTTGCCATTTCTTGTCACTTAGAGGTTTTTCATACTAAATTTGAATGTGACACTGAATGAATTGTTGCTCATCATGTGTCAGTACTTTGTAAAAACATTAGACAGAAAAATGCCTGTCTGAGCTTTCCATCTTGAGATACTTGTGTTTGTCTGACATAACCTGAAATTTGCCTCAGCAGAACATCAATAGAAAGACATTGTTCAAATGGTTGCTTTTGTTCCTTGTCACTCTAAAGCTTTTTTCTTCCTTCAAATCCCAGAAAGTTATGAAAAACAACAGTCTTTTTACCTCAGCCTAAAAGTAATAAATCCAGCCTGCACCCATTCTCCGCCTACCTGCTGAAAATAACACACCATAATTCTGAAGAAAGTGGAAAACGTCTAGGCCCTCAGTGGCTAAGTGTCTGAAAGAGGATATGAATTAGTTGCACCACTTTGTGCTGCAGCCCTGAGCGGGGCCTTGGTGATTGTTTATCACTGCCAGGTCCCAGGAAAAGCTGCTGAATTAGGAAGCTTTCTCCTCAGCAGCCCTGCGTTAAACATGGAGGCCAGTGTGCCAGTACAGATGTCTACTGCATATTGGTGCTTGGTATCAATTAGGGGTGTAGAGATAGGGATGGGATGTAGTTGATTGGTCAGTAATGTCTGGCCATAGGGAACACCTCACTTAGATCATTGTTAATTAGGGAATTTTTGTTTTTCATTTTTGTAGCAGTTTTTGTTTAATAGTTGTCCCAAATAGTGGAAATTTGAAAAGGGAGGAACATTTTCTTACAGTATTTTGGATTTCCTGATGAAATTGGACGTAGTTGTCTACATTTCTTTATA